>JZKD02S1668185.1:377996-388281 GCA_000966675.3 Picea glauca
ACATTACTAATCTAAATCACAACTAATGGCCTAAGCCGACATAAATAAAATAACATTACTAATCTAATATGCCCCAATTAAGTGGTAATGAGCCAATATTAGGGCTTAACATGATCAGTCTCTAAGTGGGATATTGTTGGTTGTGGAGCCTGATTATCTTCCTGATTCATAGGCCTTCGTTTTCAACCATGTTTATACCCCATGAAGACTATACACCCTTCCATGTGGGGTGGTTTTATGGGGGGGCTTTTCCCCCCTACGGGGTTCGGGGGGCTCATCCTCCCGGTCAGGGGGTCCAGGGGAAAGTGGGCCCCCCAATGGGGGTTCAGGGGTGAAGCCCCCAAATTAAAAATTGCCTTGTAAATGTATATTGTAATTTCATAGTAAATCTGCACTGTTCATTATAAGGTCGCAGATATGACGATAAAAGTTATGTTAGGATTTTTTTCCCTAGAAGGAAACCCTCTTTTATGAGGGAATTGTATTACAACTGTGTATCATTGCGAATATTGTATTCTGAGAGAGGATATTGTGAGAGAAATAAGAGGAAGTTACAATGGGTGTGTTGTAGGTTGTATCCCTTCATTTTATTGGATAGTAAAAAGGAAGAACCTGGAAATTTCTCCGGTGGACGTATCCCACACTGGGTGAACCACACATATCTATGTCTCTATTGCACTGTGTATCTTATGTGTTTTATTTCCGCATTTGTTTTATTTTATTGTTTCACGATCCTGTTTTTCTAACAATAATGTGTCGGTGATAATGAGATAGTTTTTATCCATATGACAAATTTGTCGTCCCTCATCTCATGAATAGTGCAGGGAAAAATTCAAAGTATGGAGATATATAAGGATATCTCCGTACCAAATTTCATACAAAGAGATGAGGAATATTTTCTCATCATGGAATGAGTTGACGAATTCGCCCACCTTGTTCTCAATCGGAAACTCCAACATTAATTCAGTGAAGACCAAATATTTCTTAGATTTCACTAAGGAAAAATCCAAGTCGAATTATTGAATCACCACAATCCATTTTTTGTACTTCTCGTCGACAATTCACCGAGTCAAAACATATTGAAATGGATTAACAATGATGACGAAGGTTGTCTTGCGCAAAAGAATGTAATGAAAAATATGTTGAATAGTATGAAATGTTTCCAAAGTTAATTTCTCGACATGAGAGTACTTAATCTTGGGACCCAACAAAGAACAACTCAAGTAGTAGATGATGTTCTCTTGGAGCTCATCATATTCTTGGACTATGACCATGCCAATTGAGGATTCGACTGCCACCAAACATAACACAAAAATTTGATTATAATCATGAGGACTCAGCAAAGGAGTTGAAACCAAATCCTTCTTTAATGCGTCAAAATAGTGTTGAGTTTATTCATCCCAATAGAATGGGACCCATTTTTGCAAAAGGCACATGAAGCCTTTCGTGATATTGGAATAGTTAGGTACAAATCGTCAAAGGAAATCCGCCTTTCCTTATAGGCTTTGAAGTTGTCATATTGTACACGGGGGAGGAAACTGAGTGATTTCCTCAACCTTTAAAGGGTCAACCATGATCCCTTTCATTGAAATGATGAATCCCAAAATATATCCAAAAGTCATGAAAAATGTGTACTTATGTGGATTCAATCAGATTCGGTAGTAACAACACCTTTCAAAACAAGGTAGAGGTGTAATAGATCTCGAGCTCTTTTTCATGAATGAGTCGTAAGATCATCCAAATAGGCCTCCACTATTGCTTAAAATCATGGAAGGCAAGCATAATGGCTCGATGAAACGTGGTGCAAACATTTTTAAGGCCAAAAGGGATCTTTTTATAAGTGAAAGTTCCCGAAGGACGGATGAAAGTTTTCTTGTGTTGGTCTTCTGATCGGATCTCAATCTGGCTATAACCTGAAAAATCATCCATAAATGTAAACATTTCACCTCCCGCACATTCATCTAAAATCTGATCGGTAAATGGAGTTTGGAATTTTTCTTTAGGACATGCTTTGTTCAAGTCCTGGAAATCCATACATACACGAATCATGTCGTGCTTCTTATCAACCAGAACTGGGTTGGAAACCAATTCCATCAAAGGAACTGGATAGATGAAGTCGACTTTGAGCAACTTCTCTACCTCAACTTTGATCACTGCTTCATTCCTAGGATTTAATGGTCAAAAAATTTGTCTAACTAGCTAGAAATTCTCATAGGTTCCATTCTCATGTTGAACTATCTGAGGATCTATGCCAGGAATTTCCTCATACAACCAAGCAAACACATATAGAAACTCTTTAAATAACATCATATACTAACAAATCTCATCTTGAGAGTACTCTCCAATGAATGCATTTTCAACGATGTCAAGGTTCTTAGAAATTTTAATCAGGATAGTTTTCGATATATTTTCCATGTTCCCCTCAATGTAGACATTGTGCCTAACCAAGGGGTACACCATCCGATCACCACTTCTACCCACAAATGAATTAAATTATCGATTTCCATATGACTAATCTTGGGGAGGAAACACAATCTGTGATGCATATCCTCCCATGACCTTTCGACTCCAGTCATTTCCTCAATGATATATTCGTCTGAGGGAAAGACAATGTCAATACACTCTTGGGAATTTGAAGAATTTTGAGCCCAAATAGGCTCTAGAAAAATATCATCCTCCTCTGTCAATGAAGGAATTTGATCTGGGTTTGCATTGACCTATTGAATATCTTAGTAAGTGACATCAGATGTAGACAAAGGTACGACCATTCCGATGTAAACACGGTCTTTACTCACATTACACAGTGAGGGTAGAATCCACGAATCATATAAAAATGATTTTATAAATGAAGTGACTCTTGAAGTGAAATCTGATGGACTCAACTTTTGATAGATAATCAGGGTGGCACGAATATTTGAAATCGATGCGGAAAATTCAAAAGATCCCATGAGAGAAGGATACATCCCACAATCGATACTATCAGTTATTATCTAAGATTTTTTGATACATCCCACATTCTTATCATATTTTTTATTAATGCCCCCACCACCTTTCTTTCCCTTTCCTTTATTGTCTCTAGGTTGTTGAGCGCACTTATGATTCGTCAAGAGCACAAAGTGTACATCCGACGACTGGGTGGAGGGGGGATTGAGCCAAGGGCCAGACCAACCATAGGTTGTTGGATAGCCAAGTTTTACATCTAGTTTGTGACTATATCTGTGGCTTTACTTTGCGCGAAACCCACAATGCCATCAACATGTGAAGATGACTTTGTATTTTCCAAGTCATGAGTAGACCTTGACGTATTTAGCATAATATCATAGAGCATTCCATATTGAGAGTAAATAATCTCTAACTGTTGTGCCCTAAAACTCACTTTCTCTTCCAAAAATACTCCCGAAGTCATAACATCCTTTGAAATATATGGGAGTAAATATTTCAAGAACCACTCAAGGAGAAACTCTGGTGGAACCATTTCTTTAATAAATCTCTTTTGTTTCCTCCATTCCTGAATGTGATCGGAAATGTGCATAGCCTTGTCTTGTTCAAATTTGACTAGCAGTTTTGTACCAACATCATACCAAACAGGGAGTTGGAAGTGGTTAAGGAACACCATCACTAAGTCACCAAACATGGCATACCTCTCCCTTTCTAGTTCTATGTACCACTTGGCGGCACCTCTAGTGAGAGTGCATTGGAAAAGGTGCAAGCGAATCAAATTTTCATTCAACGGATTAGATGAACACCACAAATGGAATTTTGTCATGTGGTCCTATGGATCTTTACCTCTTTTTCCTTTGAATTTAGGTATGTTCGAACGTAACTTGGTTGGGACCATAATCCATCCAGTATCATGATGAATAGGGTCATTCATAAAATTGGATAGGTTTGGAAAATGTAGCATTGCTAGAAATGGTAGCCTAGGCTATGAGATCGACTTATTAGCACCCTGAAAAGAGGATCCTAAATTGTAACTGGCACCAGGTTGTCAAAAAGAGTTCATGGAAGGACCAAGGCTTGGGATAAAACCTTGTTTACCTTGTTTTAATAGAGGAAAACCTCCACCCATTTGGTTCCCGAAAGGAAAACTGGGGTTGGCCCAAGCGGAGCCCAGGAAAGGGATTTCCCCCTTGCGACATCTCTTGCTTGGGATTCCACTGGCCTTGGAAAGGGGTACCCCCCCAATAACATCCCTTGCAAGGAGAAATGTCCTTGCATGGGAACAAATTGACCTTGTAAGGGGTTCCCCCTACCGAAACTATATACGAGGTGAAAGGATCACTCCTAAACCCACCATATAGTGTGAATGTGGTCGAAGTGGAAGACATACTAGCAGACTGAGATACGCTACCCATAGATGTTCCCCAACCCCAGGAGGGATTAGGTTTGGAATATGGGAAAGCCCCTCTCCTGATGAATGGGGACGACAGAGGTATATTTACTCTGCCTCAAGGAAACATTTGGTAAGGAGCCAAAATCCCCCCTAAACCAACACTCAATGCATGGAACGTCGAATTAGAAGAAACCAAAGCATTTATCACATCCATTGATGACATACCATATGAAAAAAAAAATTGTTGACGATAGAGATGCAGTTTCACTCATAGATTGAGTGGGACCAACGACTAAAAAGGAAGAACCTGGAAATTTCTTTGGTGGACGTATCCCACACTAGGTGAACCACACATATCTATGTCTCTATTGTACTGTGTATCTTATGTGTTTTATTTCCACATTTGTTTTATTTTATTGTTTCACGATCATGTTTTTCTAACAATAACATGTCGGTGATAATGAGATAGTTTTTATCCATATGAAAAATTTGTCGTCGCTCATCTCATGAATAGTTCAGGGAAAACTTCAAAGTATGGAGATATATAAGGATATCTTCATACCAAATTTCATACAAAGAGATGAGGAATATTTTCTCATCATGGAATGAGTTGACGAATTCTCCCACCTCATTCTCAATCAGAAACTCCAACATTAATTCGGTGAAGACCAAATATTTCTTAGATTTCACTAAGGAAAAATCCAAGTCGAATTATTGAATCACCACAATCCATTTGTTGTACTTCCTGTCAACAATTTGCCGAGTCAAAATATATTGAAATGGATTAACAACAACGATGAAGGTTTTCTTGCACAATAGAATGTAATGAAAAATATGTTGAATAGAATGAAATGTTTCCAAGGCTAATTTCTAGACATGAGAGTACTTAAGCTTGGGACCCAACAAAGAACAACTCAAGTAGTAGATGATGTTCTCTTGGAGCTCATCATATTCTTGGACTATGACCATGACAATCGAGGATTCGACTGCCACCAAACATAACAAAAAAATTTGATTATAATCAAGAGGACTCGGCAAAGGATTTGAAACCATATCCTTCTTTAATGCATCAAAATAGCATTGAGTTTATTCATCCCAACAGAATGGGACCCATTTTTTCAAAAGGCGCATGAAGCCTTTCGTGATATTGGAATAGTTAGGTACAAATCGTCAAAGAAAATTCACCTTTCCTTATAGGCTTTGAAGTTGTCATATTATATGCGGGGGATGAAACTGAGTGATTTCCTCAACCTTTAAGGGGTCAACCATGATCCCTTTCATTGAAATGATGAATCCCAAAAGATATCCAAAAGTCACGAAAAATATGTACTTATGTGGATTCAATCAGATTCGGTAGTAACAACACCTTTCAAAAACAAGGTAGAGGTGTAATAGATGTTGAGCTATTTTTCATGAATGAGTCGTAAGATCATCCAAATAGGCCTCCACTATTGCTTCAAATCATGAAAGGCAAGCATAATGGCCCGATGAAACGTGGTGCAAACATTTTTAAGGCCAAAAGGGATATTTTTATAAGTGAAAGTTCCCTAAGGATGCATGAAAGTTGTCTTGTGTTGGTATTCCGATCAGATCTCAATCTGGTTATAACCCAAAAAACCATTCATAAATCAAAACATTTCACTTCAGGCGCATTCATCTAAAATTTGATTGATAAATGGTGTTTGGAAGTTTTCTTTAGGATACGCTTTGTTCAAGTCCTGGAAATCCATACATACATGACTCATGTCATGCTTCTTATCAACTAGAACTGGGTTCGAAACCAATTCCGTCAAAGGAACTGGATAGATGAATTTGATTTTGAGCAACTTCTCTACCTCAACTTTTATCATTGCTTCTTTCCTAGGATTTAATGGTTGAAATTTTTTTCTAACTAGCTAGACATTCTCATAGGTTCCAATCTCATGTTGAACTATCTAAGGATCTATGCCAGGAATTTCCTCATACAACCAAGTAAACACATATAGAAACTCTTTAAATAACAACATATATTCACAAATCTCATCTTAAGAGTACTCTACTCCAATGAAGACATTTTCAACGACGTCAAGGTTCTTAGAAATTTTAATCAGAATAGTTTCTGATATATTTTCCATGTTCCCCTCATTGTAGACACTGTTTCCGACCAAGGGGTTCACCATCCAATCACCACTCCTACCCACAACTGAATTAAATTCTCAATTTTCCATATGACTGATCTCGGGGAGGAAATACAATATGTGATGCATACTCTCTCGTGACCTTTCAGCTCCAGTCATTTCCTCAATGATATATTCAATCTGAGGGCGAGATAATGTCAATACAATCTTGGGAATTTGAAAAATTTTGAGCCCAAATAGGCTCTGGAAAACTATCATCCTCCTCTATGAATGAAGGAATTTGATCTAGGTCTGCATTGGCCTGCTGAATAGCTTGGTAAGCAACATCATCTGCAGACAAAGGTACAAACATGTTGATGTAAACATGGTCTTTACTCACATTACACAGTGAGGGTAGAATCCACGAATCATATAAAAATGATTTTCTAAATAAAGTGACTCTTGAATCGAAAGCCGGTGGACTCAACTTTTGATAGATAACCGGGGTTGCATGAATATTTGAAATCGATGCGGAAAATTCAAAAGATCCCATGAGAGAAGGATACATCCCACAATCAATACTCTCAGTTATCGTCTAAGATTTTTTTATCCACATAACTATGGATCCTCGATTAGTCTCAACCTCATAAAGGTTGGAAGCTGCTTGGTTTATGGATACTATTATTCCCTCATGGGGAAAGTATATAATGTGAAACACCGATGACATGAAAACTTTCATCGTGTAATACCAAATCCTCCCAAGTAACAAATTATAGTCGAGCAGGGCATCGACTACTTCAACATCTACACAGACATATTTTCTTCCTAACCTGACTGGAAAAGATGAAATAAGACCATGGGGTCAAAAAAATTGTCCATCAAAATATGTCAAGAGAGTTTGGGAAGGGATAAGCTCTAGAGAACCAATAGATTTCCAACAAGACAAGGATATTATGCACGTCGAATCCCCTTCATCAATGATGGTCCTCTTGATCAGAGGATTATTAGAAACAACATTGATCTAGAAGGCCACATGATAGGGAATACGAGGCTTGAAATCAGTGGCATCGAACTTCATCACAAGATGACTAGTAGAATCAACAACTCCTATTGCGGACAACAATGCGGCGCACTGTGCGGGGAAAATTTGGAGTACTTCCAAAGTAGACATTGCACACAGTGTTTGAGACAAATATTTGATGATAGAGTAGTTGAGGGTGGCTCTCACATTAGGGTTGTGTGTTGTATATTTATATGCACCCATAGGTATGTGTGGCACTATCTCTTTCTCATATTTCTCTATGTGTAGAGGTGTCTAATCCTATGAATCCTTTTTTACTTTGTATATCGACTCTGGGTTATTGTGATCATGATTCTAGTTGATAGGTTGATGGTCCCTAACTTCTTCTGACTGAGCATACTCGGGACACCTTAGTATCGATCTGTCTGGGGTGCACTTGGCATACCCCTTGTTGATTTAGGTTGGAAGAACCACCCTACAATTTCTACCCTTGCGAGAAAGGCTTGTTCAACACAATGGGTTGTTGTTGTTTCAAATTCATAATGCATTGGGATTCTTCCATTTGTAGGTACTGATGTGTAAGATGATTGTCCCCACAAATATTACAAGGGAACTTCTGTTAGAATATGAAATATGTGTGCTCATTTTACCATTGAAAATACCCTTGTCACCCAACCATAGGCCGAATCCACCCTTCGAGCACCTTAACCTTGACAGAGAATCACTCCGGAAGAAAACCCTAGGCTAGATAGCCAAACAAAGGGTAGTGCACCTTTCCCCAAGGATAGTGCATCACAAAGAGTTGATCAGATAGTCCAAACCCTAGAAAAGAGATAGTCCAATCCAAACGTAACTACTAGCTGCAGCAGCTGCACCAATAGCTCTCCTCCACACCTACGCACAAGACTGCAACTACACTGCTTAGAACTAGCTCTCTCTGCAATTCTGAGAATGTGACAAATGAGAATTGGTGCCCTATATTTATAGTTATCTGGCAGACTTATTGGGGCCAAATTATCCTTCTAGTTACTGACTGTTCAGTATATTATTATTTCTTCTGGTCGACTTCTTCTCTTGGAGGCTAATAACCTAATATAAATTATCTTCTTGAGCCAACAAGTCTTCTAGGGTTATTAGCCAACTCATTAGGGTTTCTTCTTTCTTCCCAGAGTATTATATTCTTGTCAGGTTCACACGTGGAGGTAAATACCTCCCACAACTACCATAATATCAACACTCCCTCCTAGCTAGGGAGGTATTATAAGTAATGGTCTTTAATCACAAAACATACCATTCACCTGGTAGCATTAACATAGTTATATAGACTAGATCATGAGCACCATCATCATCATCAGTTGCATCATATCTCGAAACCATACTCTATCTGAGTAATCAAACATGATGCTCACTCCACATAGTGATACAAGAGCCATTCTTCTAATCTAGAAGAGTAAATGTTCTGAACCATTTTATGTCTGGAAAATCTTTGTTCATCATTTCTCTAGCTGATAATTATTTCCAATAAACTGCTTGATAGTCTTCAAGGAAATCAGAACAAAATAGAACACAACTGTGTCTATCCATAGTAGTACATAACTACAATCCAGTGGTACACTACCACACCAAGTAGCAAACAAGTACTTGATCAGTAACGTATAGTCAGGAATAGTGGAACACATCCACCACAGTAGTATACATCTACTATCATACAATATTCATAAAAATCATATGATATCAACTTGCATAGAAACAATGTTATGATATAAACTGAATCATCTGGGCCAATCTTTCACTCACATCTGTGAGATATGAAAGAATGTCTGCCCTCAAAGTATAACAATGATATATCTGGACTATTCTTCTCAAGCAAGGAAGAATAATTGTCCCGTCTTCTAAACTTGGACCATTCCCCACCCTAGGCCATTCTTCCTACACTAATCAAAGTGCACCCTGGAGAAAATGTATAAACACTGAGGAATGCCTATCCCTGATTGTTGAGCCTGGACCATTCCCCACCCTGGGCCATTCCTCCTACACTAATCAAATTTCACCCTAGATAGAATGTATAAAACCTAAGGAATGATTGTTTGGACCATTTCCTCTGTTAACCACAAGAGGAAAAGACTGTCATGTACCAACCTCCAAAACAGACCATTCCTCATGTTAACCACAATGAGAAATCGTTGTCCAGCAAGGCGGGCCAATATTCTTGAGTAACCCTCAAGAAGAGAGACTACCCTAGACCACTCCCAATGTTAACCACAATGGGAAGTCATTGTCTATGATACATCAACAATCTGGACCATTTCCCATGTTAACCACAATGGGAAATCATTGTCCATCAGAAATCTCAATCCACTTTCCAAACAAGAAAGAATCTGTCCAAGATGGACTATTTTTCAATGAATGTCTTCAATAATATTTTTAGTGCTCCCTCCCAACCTGGGAGTCATCTCTTCCTTTTTCAATGAGGAATTCATCTCCACGAGCTCTAGCTTGAGTACGCAAACTCTTTCATCTTTTACCAAAATGTCTGCTCATCTGCTCATCTATGGAGATATGTATTGGAGAACCACTTTCTCCTTTCTAGACTTCATCACAGATAATGTAATTCTTGATTTCAAATGTACTTTAGTCTGGAACACTGATTTTCCGTGAAGGCTTCATGTAGCTCTGAACAATAGAGTATATCATTGTTGGAAAACTAGAACATATCCATGTGGCACTTCTGCTGTCATCATGAGATCTGATCTATTGAGTAATCATCTTAATGTTATAGGAAATCTTCACCATGCTTCTGCTGTGCACTGGAGGTTCTCCACCAAGTTATCTTAT
>JZKD02S1668185.1:391200-401481 GCA_000966675.3 Picea glauca
TAAGGGCCAGACCAACCGCAGTTTGTTGGATAGCCAAGTTTTGCATCAAGTTTGTAACTAGATCTGCGGCTTTACTTTGCACGAAACCCACAATTCCGTCAACATGTGGAGCTGAATTTGGATTTTCCAAGTCAAGATTATACCTCGATGCATTTGGCATAATATCATAGAGAATTCCATATTGAGAGTAATTAATCTCTAACTGTTGTGCCCTAAAAATCGCTTTCTCGTCCGAAAGTACTCTCGAAGTCATAACATCCTTTGAAATATATGGGAGTAAATATTTCAAGAACCACTCAAGGAGAAACTCTGGTGGAACCATTGCTTTAATCAATCTCTTTTGTCTCCTCCATTCCTGAATGTGATCGGAAATGTGCATAGCCTTGTCTTGTTCAAATTTGGCTAGCAGTTTTGTACCAACATCATACCAAACAGGGAGTTGGAAGTGGTTAAGGAACACCATCTCTAAGTCACCAAACATGGCATACCTATCCCTTTCTAGTTCTATGTACCACTTGGTGGCACCTCTAGTGAGAGTGAATTGGAACAGACACAAGCGAATCAAATCGTCATTCAGCAGATTAGATGAACACCACAAATGGAATTTCATCACGTGGTCCTATGGATCTTCACCTCTTTTTCCTTTGAATTTAGGTATGTTCGAAGGTAACTTGGTTGGGACCATAATCCATCCAATATCATGATGAATAGGGTCATTCATAAACTTGGATAGGTTTGGAAAATGTAGCATTGCTAGAAATAGTAGCCTAGGCTATGAGATCGAATCATTAGAATCCTTAAAAGAGGATCCTAAATTGTAATTGGCACCAGTTTGTCAAAAAGAGTTCATAGAAGGACCAAGGCTTGGGATAAAACCTTGTTGACCTTGTTTGAATAGACAAAAACCTCCACCCATTTGGTTCCCGAAAGGAAAACTGGGGTTGTCCAAAGTAGAGCCCAGGAAAGGGTTTTCCCCCTTGCAACATCCCTTGTGTGGGATTCCAATGGCCTTGGAGAGGGGTACCCCCCCAATAGCATCCATTGCAAGGAGAAATGTACTTGCATGGGAACAAATTTACCTTTTAAGGGGTTTCCCCCTACCGAAACTACATACAAGGTGAAAGGGTTACTCCTAAACCCACCATATAGAGTGAATGTGGTCGAAGTGGAAGACATACTAGCATACTGAGAGATGCTACCCATAGATGTTCCCCAACCCCAAGAGGGATTAGGGCCAGAATATGGGAAAGTCCCTCTCCTAACAAATGGGGATGACAGAGGTATATTTCCTCTGCCTCAATGAAACATTTGGTAAGGAGCCAAAATCCCCCCTAAACCAACACTCGATGCATGGAATGTTGAATCAGAAGAAACCAAAGCATTTATCACATCCATCGTCGACATACCATATGAAAAAACATTTTTTGTTAATGATAAAGATGCAGTTGCACTCATAGCTTGAGTGGGACCAATGACTAACGAAGGAAAGTTATTGGTCGAAGTAGAGAAATTTGACTCACTGACAATAGTCATTTGACTAGACAAACCAGGAGGAAATATCCCTCTAGTGACAATCGTTGTGGTGGGAGTTACAAGGATTCCCAACCTAGACACTGGCGTAGTGTCATCCATAGTGGAATGATGAAGATGGATACTCTCAACAAGATCTGATCTAAGAGGTGGGATTGTACTGTAGGGAACAGATAAGTCCCAATTAACATAGGATTGAGACATAGAGTGAAGTATTCAGCTCCAATATATTCAACGATTACTTCCTTCAGTTCTGAAGCATGAAATTATGGAGGTTCTAAGTCTATGATCTTGGCCTAACGAGTCAGCACAAAAGTTTTGGACGTATCAATTTGATGCCTTAAAGGAGACATAGGAGAATTATTTATAAATTCTTCTTGAGGATGAAGGCCTTGAATTATCCTGTGTCTACGAGGTGATTGGTCAACCACTTTGAGGTGTCAACTCTCTATGGGACCGCATTACACACCAACTTAAGAAATTCTATGATCATTGAGAAAAACACTAGAAAAAATCCTATATGTAAAAAGCAAACACAAACAAGCCTCATCAATATTCTGACTTGAGTGGATAAGGTACTCAAACCACAATATTCACAAGGTAGGGTAAAGGCCTTCTGGACAGAGGCACAGGTTGATTAAGTCATATGGACCAATGAATGAAGGAATGAGAAGAGATTATCCCAACCTCCACTAACCATCCTTATCCAGTGCAAGTAACCATGCTTCACAGGGCACCCTCCAACAATACAAAAAAGTGTGATGTGAAATATTCCCCAGGTACCATGGAAAACCCCCATAATCACCTTTTGAGATCCCCAGGAATGGCCACTAAGGTCACCAAATCAAAATCAACATCTGGGGGGTACAATCGACAGCTGGGATCGAATGTATGGGTAGGGTAGCTAAGCCTGAAGCCTCGAAAGCACCAACTCTCATGGATTTATGGGTATTAGAAAAACCCTCAATATACAATATTTTTTCTATGCTTAGTTAAGCTCTAGAGGGATCTCTCCTCGAATATCCTTCACACTACCTCATGTTTATCTCCTATTTTAGAGGAGGCTCCTGACTATACTTATACGATGGTTGGATTTAGACTCTCCCTAGCTCAAAATCCTATGTTTGTTTTGTGGCCTTGGAGAAATTTACTCTCCATCCTAAACCAAGGCCCTAGCCTGAACTTGTTTGTGTACCCTATAAAAGTGAATATGTCTAATAATTTTTTAGTTAATTGTTCATTTTAGGGGTTGTGTTTACTCAACAAAAGGCACAAATGAAACTTGAATGATGTTTATGATAGACTCCAAAATAAAATCACTTAAGAACACAATGCAATATGCAGTTTATTCAAATGAAAAAGGTGTGCAACAATGCTTAAAACCAATCTCTTTTCTTTTTAGTAATGAAAACAAAATGCTTTTTGGATGCAAGATTTAAAACACTATGTAAAGAAATCTAGAATATTTGCTTGAAGGAAAAATGCAAAACTTTGCAAACAGAGGTTCTCTTCTTTGAAAAACGGCTACCACTACCAAAGAAAACTATAATGCTAGTTAATTGAATATTTTCTTTCAATAATCAAGGGAAAGGGTCCAAGAAAAGAAGAAACTTGGAAAACAAGTATATATTTTTTTACTTTTCGTCTAAAATAAATGAAATGAGAAACACATAAAATTTTGTCTTTCTTTTGTAAACAAGGAGAAGCAGGTATAGTGAAATAAAGCAATCAACCCAGAGTAAATGAAAACTAATCAATACTAGACATGTAACCCAGAAAAACAAGACTAACCTTTCAATCAACCCAAAAAACTTATAAACAATAATTGACTTCAACAAAAGAAATATCTCTTTCTTTTTTTCTATTTGATTAACAAGTTTTTAAATACTTCAGAAAGCACAAAGAAACAATAAAGACACCCAAGAATCTCATCCAAAACTGAATAACCAACCAAAACTTCCAGACTATGAGAGAGATTTTTCAAAAAACCTCAATTTTACACAGGTTAGTGACTATATATATTAAGGTTCGCATATATCCACGAGTCATAGACAAGAAAAAAGTGGATGTAGAAGAGGGGCTTCCATAAACTTTACCAAAATTTTATAAAAGGATAAAGATTTACAAAAGAAATATGGAAAACACAAAAAATCACAAAAAGAAAGAGGTAAAAAGAAACCTTAAGAAATGACCCAAACTAGGAGACTCCCCGGTATGGTCACCAATTATGATTAAGGTATTTTCCCCCTTGTGACCTTAGGTTAAGTCACAACAAAGCAAGACCAAATTTAGAAGACAGAACCTACCCTCATCTATATCAATGCATACAAGAAATAACTCCTTTTATAGAGAGAGAGAGAGAGAGAGAGAGAGAGAGAGAGAGAGAGGCCTCACACCTTGAATCCTTCATTCGATCTTGATCCCCGCTCTCACTTCTTGAATCACTCCTGATCTCTGTCGGAACTAGCCTGTAATGGGAAACCAAGAATAGACTACTACAAGGTAGTTATACATTCAAATATCATATATCATGTGCATATATTTAACCATATATAAAACACATTAGCATATAACATTACAATGAACCAATAAACACACAATAGGAGGGAAAGACAAATTTTCTATTGACAACAATGTGAGAAAGGTAGTTACAACCTGATCCAACCTTCAGTACTAGCTCAGAGCCAACTTCCCTAGGTTCCTCCAAAGACCTTCAAGCATCAACTCAATGGTGAGGCTCTTCCTTGGATAAATCAATAGGGATAAGAACACACCCTGTAGTTATATAGAGAAAGGAAGGAACATTGGAAAGGATTTTCCAGGTATGGTACACTACTCAAAGAATGAAGGGATTAGGATATCTTGCTAAAACAATTCCAACATGATCTTTCACCTTAGTTCTTCATCCTTATCCATGCCCTCAATGGTGCATTTATACCATCCTTTAGAGGTTAAGGAGGTTGAATTATGTTTGGTATGATCTTAGGGAGCTTGGGAAACAAGCCCAACTGAAATCCCCGCTCGAAAAAGTGGATTTTGTTTTCCATTTTTTGAGGGCATCCATGGGCTTCAAGCTAGAAAGGAATTTTTGTACGCGTGTTGCACAAACGAGACCCATAGATATAAGAAAAAAACAATTTTTTTAGCTAACTTTGATGAGGGAAGTTGGTATTTTGATTAACAATCTAAGGAAAGGGTTGGCCCATGTCACAAATGCATAGGTGTGGCAATTTGTACTATAAAAATCACCAGTACAACACATAGGGAAACCTATTCCTAGAAATTATCGCACCCAAGAGAATTGCTCCACATGCCTGACAACTTGCTTCTTCAACCCAAACCACCAAGGATTTACAGGGTAACCCCAGCTCTATAGCTCTCCCGCCATGGTACATATGATAGATTGATTGATTGAATGAATGAATGCCAAAGAGAAAATGTGATAATGATGAGAATGACGAGAAATACACTAATTCCCAAAATTAAATATGCATGTGCCTAACTTGACACTTGGAAATCAAAGAACCACATTTTTCTCCACTTGGTGATTCGTTCCCCACCTTTAGGAAGTTAGGATAAAATATATCACATGACTTTGAATTTAGGAACAATATTATATTGTATTCCTTGGCTTAAGTCCCCTTGAATTAGACCCTCTTCCTTAATCACGTAGCCCCCTTTCCCTCTCGTGGAGTCCTATCCCCCCATACTCTTTTTGTTTGATTGGTCTATAGAAGTGATGTATTTTATTAATATATATAAGTGATTACATTTCACAATGTTGGCTCAAAGGCCTTTTATCATACAAACTCTCTAGCCTAATAATCACACAAGCACTCCAACCTAAAACATATATATACATGCACTTTGTCCCATAATATCTTGACTCACCAACCTATAGAACGTATGTACATTTACAACTAGGGTTCATCCTAGGGGTATTGCATTTCCCTCCCCCTTATTTATGCACTATCCTCAATGCATTATATACAATGTACAAACAAAAATTATTCAAAATCTCCAAAAATATGCAAGTATCCACTTTCATGGAGTTCTCATGCTCCCATGTTGCATCTTGAGGATTATAATAGGTCCATTGGACCTCACACGCTCCATGCCTTTTCTATTGAAGCGTGTTGTCCTTTTGGTGCTCTTCTTTTCAAGCACCTGATTCATGTCTTCAAACTTTAGTAGTGAGTCTTTTTCTCTATTCCAAAGAGCTTCCTAGATGAGAATTCAACTCATTGTTCTTTCTGAAACACCCACATGATTCTATCCACCATGCCATATGCATTCTTGATTTGCTTCTTCCTTGCTGCACTCACCCTTCCTCACCCATACTTCCCTTCACTACTACACAGTCCTTCGACAATCCATTTTTCCAAGGCTTTCACATGCAAGGAGAGCACCAACTCATCACCAGACACTTATTAAGGATCTACACTTTGTGGGAATCATAGGGCTCTAGTGTCAAAAAAAAACCCCTTATTCCTTAACTTTCCATATTCAATCATCATCATCTCATCTATATCACACACACACACACTCATTATGAGATAATATCATAGAAATTACACTTATAAATTCAAATTTTTCTTATAAGGAAATTCAAATTTCTCTAAGTATGAGATTCCATCTCATAATTTATTGGTTGTTGTAGCAGAAAGCATTAGTCTTTCTTATGGCTTCCAGCAGTGTCATACTTGAACAAATTTCCTGCATTACTCCTAGCTTGCATTCAACCAAACAGATTGTTAGTATTTTCCTATACAACATACTTTTATTGTAACAATTACAAAAGTTCACAAAGTGATCTTAGAATTTTTTATAGTTAATAATTCAATGACTTCCATTAATCAATATATTAACTAGAACGAGCCTATCATTCCCTACACATACATTTTCATCAACCAATTCTTTTATTTCTTCTAGTGATCATTATTTTTGTTACTATGTTCCTATGATTGGGCTTTTTTGTAGTCCATCCTTATGTAACTACTTTAACCTGCAACTCTCTTGTTGCAAAATCTAATAGCTCCTAAAATGTTCTAAACTTCACGAGTTAGTAATAATCATAACATTTCAGTTTTAAGCATAATCCTTCCTACAAAATATAATATATGCTTGCATTAAGCCAAAATGCATTCAATAAATATCTTCAAACATAAGCAACTCTATCTTAGCATGCATGTGTGAAACTCTACCACTTGCACACTTTCATTATTATTTATGCCTACATATTCAATGCTCCCTTGCATTGATTTCAGAATACCATTTCATCGAAGTCATGCATCCCACCATGGTGAATTGGAAGTTTTGTCCAATGCCTTGATACATCTTCCACATACTTACCAATGTTTGTTCAACCATTTGGATGCCTTCCTTTTCAAGCCAAACACAACAAAAAGAACATAATTATTTGATTGTTTTCAGTGGTGGAAAAAAGGTTGTAGTCCAAACATCAATTATAAGTAGGAAGACCATTGGATACTTGTGTGGCACCATAGCCTTTCCATATCCAACCATGTCATGGTCTCACACATGGCTAGATTTACTGGCATTAATTTATATAGCATGTTTATCTCTCCTATAATGATGTGGTTATTATCTCATAACCATCACAATCCTGATACGTTGTTATGTCATGTGAATGCATTCAAAAGCTAAACAAATTTTATAACTATCTTAGGAATTCATCCTTTACCACACCCAGTGGTATATCATTCCTTTTAATGCATTCAATCATATAGAAAAATATCCTTTAGATATTAAAATATGACCAGGGAAATTCTTACCTAAATTCCCTTCAACAATTATGCAACATAAAAACATCAAACTCATACTTGAATAGCTTCCATTTAATTTAATTTGATAATACCTGATTAGTTGGTATCTATAAAAGTTCACTAGCTTCCTTCCCCAACCTCTTATCAAAATTTTACCCTTTCAACATATTCTTCATATGGATCATTATTAGCAACAACAACATCAACAACACTTGCAACCATCTAATAAACTCCCTCTTTCCTGGCACACCAACCATCATTAGCAACTTTCGTATTAATATATAATAGTAGACAACTCTTAGTCTACAACATGTTATACACACTCTCAAACACTTTCACATACACTAATTCATGTCTATATGCACTAAGAATGCATCTTTAACAAGCCCATGAGTGCATATGCATTCTAGTTTCCTTTGTTATACATGGTTGTCCAACATCCCATATCATAATTGTTTCTACAACAACTACATCAACCTCTTTCATCATTTATAGCTCTCTCTGATGTTCCTGGTTGTCTTCAACCTTTACTAGATTTTTGTATCCTTTTATACTCTTACTGAAATCATTGAGCGTGATTTCTTTCTTCCCTAACCACTTTTATCCAACTCATACATGACCAATTTATATTTCCAACCATGTTGTCGCATTGACTTTGGATCTTCATCATCCATTTACTTTTCTAGACCAATTGATTGAGCTTCGCCCTATCTGAACATTTCAACACTTGTGGTTGCTTGCACTATTCTTTTCTCCTTCATTTTCCCATTGGCCTCAACTTTAATTCCTTAGTCAAGTATAAGCATACTATAATTCTGAATATATGTCCTCTTCTTCCTTTTTCCTTCACAGAAGCTACCTTGGAAGGAGTCAACTTTATTTTGCATCCCATTGTAAATTCCATTGGTACTTCCAACCTTCTAGAATATTACCAATGGCTCATTTCCACTTGAGATGGGTTCTTTCAGGTACCATCTCTATTGCATACCAAGTCAAACTTGTAAATGTGGATGAACCTGCACAAATAAGATCTAGCTAGCAAAGGACATACACAATTTGCAAAAGAAATGAGAAAAAGACGGAAATGAGAGAGAGAATCAAAGAATTGTATTAACTGTATTCCACACTCAAAGAGAGAATAATTTACAATATATATAGGTTACATGAGTAACTAATGCACCATAGTAGTGATCTAGAGAGATCTAGACACTCACTGATAGACACTAGAGTGAACTGCCACCTATTCCTAGTTAATTGATCCATGCAATCATCAGTTAACTACGACACATGTGTGGAAGTGAGAGAGATATATGCAACTACTGGTGATAAAACTGAGGTTTCCATGCATGAGTTACTTCCACTATTCTAATTGAGTGTAACTAACTCTGAACTGAAGAGAAATGCCCTGTTTTATAGGGGAATATTCTCTAGAGAGAATATTCTCATCTAAGGAACCATTCTCAACATTGGACTATCAAACTTAGGAAAATAATTCTAGGTGAGTGTGTAATATCTCCAACACCCCCCTGAACGCTACTAGGGTGTATATGATGAATGGGTCTCGACAACAGAGGCCATGTTAGGTACCCATTGTACAATTCATATAAGAATGAAAAAAAAAATGAGGAAAGAGGGAAAACCTCATGGGAAAACCCCCCCTCAAGGTACAATGAATAAGAAAAAAACAAAATTAGAAGGAACAAAAAGTAGTTTCTAAGCAATTGTGTCATTCACTCCACGAAGACCTTGCAACTGTGCAAGTTTGTGCTTGTTGAATATTTTGTTGAATATGTAAATGTTTGTAGGGATCTGATGAAGTAGATGCACCAGGGAGATGTCCACACATATCCACATTATCTTTTTGTAATGAAGAATATCCAAATGAATTTTGGATGAAACTTTGAAATTTGTGCGACCACTTTTGGAAAAATGCTAAAAAAATACGCATTTTAAAATTCTCATAACTTCACTTCCTAGACTTCGTTTCGAACTATTTTTTTTTTTGAAATTGGGTATTTTTCCAAGAGGAATGAAAATATCCATTTTTTTCGGCAAATTATTCTCATAAAATATCATAATTGAATATGTTTTTCACGGCCCCCTTTTTGTCTCCCGAGATGCATGCATGTTGCTCCTGAGATGCATGCATGGCACATACAAAAGTTTATGCATGTGACTCTTGAGATACATGCATGATATATTCCATATGAAATTTAGAAAACAAATATGAAATGGAGTAGACATCATCTGCAATTAATGGAACACGAATTTGTGCAAATACTTGTGTAGAAAACTCTTCAAAATAAAAATCTTGATCTTCTGATGGTTTCTCTTATGGATCTATCTTTTCAATCTCATGCTTGAAATATTCACAATATTATTTATTCCCGAATAGAACATCCAATCTATTCCATAGTTCATTTGGAGTTGAGTCTTGTGATCCATCATATACTTGGTGGAGAATTTCAAGAGAAATAGACCAGAAGATACATCATATGGCCATATCTTGTCTATTGAGAAAGTCGTTTTTCTCATCGACGGAATCAGGCTCTACTTCCATTGCCATAGTTATTTGGTACAATCCTTTGCATCTGATTTGAAGCAAAATTTTTGGATTCCACTCCAAATAGTTATGAGGCATGAAAATTATTGCTGACGAATAATCTATCTTTTCTGCATTCTTCAATCTTCAATACTTGCAAAAAGAGTCTGGTGTGTCTTTTTCCTAGAAATGCATCGACTTTGATACCATGTAAATGTGGATGAACTTGCACAGATAAGATCTAGCTAGAAAAGGACATACATAGTTTGCAGAAGAAATTAGAAAAGACAGAAACGAGAGAGAGAGAGAGAGAGAGAGAGAGAGAGAGAGAATCAATAATTGTATTAATTGTATTCCACACTCAAAGAGTGAATAATTTACAATAGATATAGGTTACATGAGTAACTAATGCACCATAGTAGT
>JZKD02S1668185.1:416225-437429 GCA_000966675.3 Picea glauca
CCTAGTCTCCTATATATACCAAGGAGACATTTTCATTTGGAATCATCTTGTAATTTTACATTTATGTGGGCATAAGGAGGTTTCCCCCTCGAAGAGGCTTATTATCTGAATTTCTGTCTTTTTCAAGGTGTTGAGTACTTATTCTGACATTTTTCTATGCTATATTGATATTTAGTTCTTAACACTATTGTAGATGGAAACTGACAAAGATTGGGGACTAAGTATCCATGAGATATGGAATGGGTCCAAGTGGGGGAGAGTTACCCATATTTATTAAACTAAAACCCATTTCCTATTTTTCTCTAAATGATCCTTGCCGTGAACCTTCCATTAGTTGTTGAGTGTTCTAGAGCCCAATCGTTGAATTCATGTAAGAGGGTTTGTGTGAGAGTCACTTCCCATAGTTATTGAGAGCATGGGGGTAAAGTACAATCATATTGGGGAAGAGTGCAAGTCAATCAAGCAAGAGAAAGAGAGGAAATTTGTATGGGTAGGGGACCAAAATTATGCATTCACATTTTTGCATAGAGAGTTGTTTTTTCATGGATTTTTCTGGACAACAATGGATTTCTGAGTGTGATATCTTGTAGGAAGTTGTTGTGGACATGTTTGGATGCTATTTGGAGTTTTAATTTCATGGAGAAAGAGGTTGTGTACCTGGGAGCGACGATCTATTTGAAATTCATCCAAGAAGCATGCATTTGGCTACTGGGCGAATTTGTGTTGCAATTGTGAAATTCCTAGAGTCCATCAATAATAATTCTTGTCCAACCTGTGTTGGAAGCCCTATAGGGGAGTAGAAAGGCCTGAGGTAATGTGAGAAGTGAAGGGGGATTCCATCCCTTGGGTTGTGCAAGTTGATGGGAAGAGTGTTGGTGGAATGGAATTAACTGTGAGTTTGATTTTTGAGAGGGGGGAATTAGCCAACTTTATGGACCATTGTCTCTTGCAGATTCATAGCCCCAGCTCGTGGGTGTCTTACTGTTGAGAACTGGAGCAGCAAGGCTACGGTTGGGAGGAAATTTCATCCTTTGTAGTGGGTTGTACATTTCATTAAGATACATGTTCTTATGTGTTGTGTTTATTAATGTTAATTGTTGATACAATTGTTGTGAAATTTACTATGAGTTATATTTGGTTATTATTGCTTGTTGTGAGCATAATGATGCATTTAAATCCTTGTTTATGTGGTTGAATGTTGTTGTGTGTTATTTAGTTGTTCTATGCATAGTTAAGTAGTTATATTTATGTTTTTGGGAAGCATATATAGTTACATGTGAATGAATGTCATGATGAGTATTATTTATGCATATAGATTTAGTAACATAAATTTTTAATGGGTCGTTTTAGTAGTGACGTGACCCAGATGGAGGCTGGGTAAATTACAAAGTGGTATGAGAGATATTGGTTCAACACTGGACCCATATGGGCCAATAAACAATGCGAATTTAGATAAATACATTGTTATATACTTTGGTCTGAGTGACTTGGGAAAAACGATGGAAAACCATAGTGAAAATCCTCAATTTCGTGGGATAAATTGAGATTAGTTTCCCAAAATTGTCTAGGACATTTTAATGATGTTGAACAACTAGATTGTAGAGTTAAATTCAAAATCCAAGGTCAAATTTTGTGTTTTAATTGAGGCCAAAGGATTTGGGAGAGTTTAAATAATCGACGATTCAGCTCGCTTTTGGTCTTGTGATCGATGACCCAGATTCGTTTTAATAAAATTAATTTAAAAAAAAACTAATGTTTTCGAAGTTTGAAAAGGTTTTCAAATCAACAGTTGAGGTTCACTTTGGAGGTTATAATTTAAAGGATATTGACGGTCCATATTCACCTGGATTATGATCAAAATTTGCTAAGTGTTGAAGTTCGCCAACTGAATTAGCCGATGGTCGATGGTCAAATCGACGAAATTGCGAAGAGTTTTAAGTTTGTCGGTAGAAATCACCAATGGTCGATGGTCAAATCGACGAAATTGCGAAGAGTTTTAAGTTTGTCGGTAGAAATCACCAATGGTCGATGGTCAAATCGACGAGTTGGGATATTAGTGGGTTCGACCAGAGGGAATCTTCGATCATTGAAATTTGATGGCCAGAGATCGATAGAGTTTGGCCAAAATTTCTAAGTGTCAAGGTTTTCCAACAAAACTTGTCAATGGTCGATGGTCAAGGATCGACATGATTTGACGAAACCTTCACACATCCAGAGAGAATCACCGATGGTCAAGGATCAAAAAATTCGACGAAGGTTTCAAGCATCTAGGGGGGACTACTGATCTTCGATGATTGATCAATCAATCAACAGATTTAGTCGAGATTTTTCATTTGTCCAAGAGAAGTAGTAGATCATCGACAAAGGAAAAGAGGATGATGATGTATGTTGGCGCTTGACCAAGTTTCAAGGAACAGTTGGTCATAATTGACCATTTCTGGACTTCGACACCCTATCAAAGATGGAGCGTCGAGTGAAGTAGAGATCGTGGGATCTCGGTCCACTTTTGGGCCTCTTTTAGGGTTTTGGGTTAATATAATGGGAAAGGGATGTCGGCTTGTGGGTTTACCCACGCTTAGGCCCACTTTTGTAATGTATAAATAGATACTTAGGCAATGTAAGAAGGTTCGATGGCTTAGTGCTAGTATTAAATCTATGTGATCAGATGTGGGTTGTAATTGCTCCGTGCATGATTGTAAGAGGCTTGCAGAGCTAAGTGTTAGTTGTCATAAGAGGTTGTAAAAGGCTTTGTGTTGAAGTACACAGAAGAAGGATCTAGCGAGTTGCGTAGATCTTTTGTCCTATGCGAAGTAAGGGTTTTGAGTGGGTTTGTGTTGTAACCAATTGAAGACACTAATAGAGAAGAAGAGTTGGTGGACGTAGCCCCAGGGTGGGGGTGAACCACGTAAATCTGTGTGTGATGCTTTGTGCTTCGGCTTGATGTGTTTATTTCTTCTTCTGTTGAGTGCCTTGATATATTTAGATAGATCTATTAATGTTTTGTTCTTCCTAGATGTATGTCAATAGTGGGATCTGACATGTATGAGAATGCTTAGTACTGGACTACTAGATATGATATGATTTTCTATAGTTAAATGATGAAAAAATGTACATCTGAGTATTAACCGTGAAGCTCTGTGTTGTCTGTGAAGTATAATAAGGGTTAAATACTGATGAATCATCTATGCTAAGTGCCCTGTAAGGATAGGATCACAGATCTGTGTCCCAGCTAAGGTTGCAAACACCTGAGTCTTGCAACCACCCCTACCTCTACCTCAGGTGAGACTTCATCTACTTCGCAGGTGTTGCTGAAAGGGTCGGTAGTTAGGGCTTTGTTGGTATGCTCTTGAGCATTGAACCTTGGGTCTGCCCCTGTGCCAACAAATGGTTCTATTGCCAAGACCTGAAACTGTGATTGTTGGGAACTGAGGAAGAAGAAACTTTGTGCAAAAGGAAGATCTGTCCCCCTAGTGCGCATCTTTTTACTCGACCTATGAAATATTTGTGCTAGGAATAAGGTCAGATATGAGGAAAGGAATATCAAATCTGAAGAAAAGAAGCAAGATCTAAATGCTCTATTCCCTAAGAAAAGTAAAAGTGGTAATTTCTGAAAGAAAGAGGTCATATCTACAGAAAAGAGGTAAGATATGTAGGCCATGTTCTCTAATAAAGGTAAGAATAGTTAAAATTTCTTAGATATGAAAGCTTTGTACTCTGTAGAAGTAACATAAGTGAAATTTTTGTTTCTAGAGCATGGATCTAGGTATGTCTGATAGATTCGGTCCTAGCTTAAAACCTAGGACATTAACAGAAGAAAGAAATTTTGATATGAGTAGATCTGATAAGCATAATGATATATATGTTATACCTATGCATAGAAAGAATGTTTGGACTAACAAATGGATGCAAGACCCTAGAAGGAATTTTTTGCAGGATAACTACCATGATTCTGGTGTGCAGTACAGAAGAAATTAGGGATCATTTAAGAGAAAGAGAGGATTGACCCTATGTTATGGTTGCACAAAACCAAGCCATCTATTTAAGGATTGACCAAGTGGAAAACCCAGTTGTCTCTGTTGCAAAGATTTGGACCATGAAGTATTGGATTTCCCTAGAATGATTGCTAAGCGTGAAAGAATGAATCTACATGAAGAACACCCTAAGACAGCCCCAGAAATAGCAGAACCCCGGAAAGAATCAGAGAAAGTATTAATACAAATGAGAGAAACCCTAAAAGAACATAAAGATGTCCACCTACCAAAGATCTTCAAAGAAAAGGAACAAATCGAAGTAAGAATAGGGGACTTCGACATTGATTGTATTCTTGATAAAGAAACACAAGTGAACATTATGCCAGAAAGAACCTAGGAAGTTATAGGGAATCTTGCCATGATTCCTTCACTGGGAGGAATATGACTATTCGTAGGAAAACTCGTGATGTTATGTGGAAAACTCGCTCAAATACCTATGATAGTCAATGGAACTTCATCAGAAGAAGATTTTGAGATTATAAAATTTATTGAGGATGGCACCCTGCTCACTATGTTACTTGGAAAACCTTGGATTGAGAGAGATCAAGCCAGAAAAAAGGAAGAAGAAAAGGTATTACAACAGCAAAGACAAGAGCTAAAAGATTTCATGACCAGAAGGATCGCACAGTTGATTGAGGAACAAGAGAATAAATCAAAGCTATTTGACACTAGAAGCTCAGATGTCAAAGAATTAGGGGACTCACAGAAGATTGGAGTATCTGTACCAGATACAGATGAAGTAGTTCTCCTGAGTCTTGGGAAAGAACCTTAGCAGCATGAAGTGACTATGCCCAAGGAAAATAAGAACTAGATCGAGAAATGAACTACCGAGATGAAGCTCACAGGGAAGAAGGCTAGAAAGCTAAGTAGAAAGAGAGCTCATATTGACAGGTTACAGAGGGTTTCAAAGGGAACCCCTCCGAAAGAAACTTTGCACAATTCGAGCTTCGTCAGGACAAAAGAACAACGACATGGGTCACTTCACCGTGGTGAAGAAATATAGTCATTGGAGGCCGATATACCTATTCGACTGCCACCCCGAACAGATCAAAAAGCATTGATGGCTCATCACCAAACTGTTAGACCACACCATAACATATAGAACCATAGTTAAGGAAGCCCCATACCTGCTGCAAACAATTCATTACAGAATTACTTACTTAATCCATTACACCATGCACGGAAGACACTTTTTTTAATTGTGAAATTGAATCCGCGGACTACCTAAATTGTGAACCATGATTACTCCACCCTTAGTCTCTACCTTACTACAGTATCTATGTTACTTTGAGAACCCGAGCTATTGATCCTGAGCATATATGTCCGACGAATTTAGCACAGCTGAAGAATCTGTAAGAGAGGTACTCACTAGCCTCAGAGCCGAAAGAGTCATGTCAGAGCGGGGATTGTTTATAGGTTTACAGGCATCATCGACAAGAGGAGTGCAAGACTTCCCGTCGACTTCTCGAGCAGGAAAATCCTGAGACAGTTCAGAAAGAAGAACCAAACATAAGGACGATATGGACAACGCGAAGTTGGTCCCATCCATCCTACCTTCTTACATACCACCTCTGAGTGGTGCGATCAACAGAGATAGTGTTCCTAGAGACTTTGAGTACACTCTAGTCACGGCATACCTACAGAAAGGAGTACACGTAGTCTATGCAGATCATGATAAGATCATAGCCTTGAATTTTAGTGACTTCAAATTGGGGGATCGTAAAGTTTACAGCACACTTTCCCCATACAAGCACTTAACCAGAACCAAGGGAAAGAATTCAAAGATCGTCCCTCATCAATGCACGATGAACCTCACGCAGTCTACTCTGCTCAACGTTATGAAGATACCACACTTCGGCAAACACTAGGAGGTGAATTCTTGTGTGAAGCTATTGATGGCAAGTTACCATGGAGGATACTTATGGTTGAACCGTCGCATAACAATTGATCCAGTGTTGATCAACCGGATCATCGGGCTTAGCATGCAGGGCCCTGATCCCCACGATTACTATTCTAGGAAGACTGTGGATCATGCTCTTTCCCAGAAGATCAAAGAAGCCTATGTTGATGTTGAGAAAGGCGTGCGAGGCTACAAGGGAGCTTCTATTGAAAGTGGCGCAGTGCGCCTCACCTGTCAATTGATCGCAGGGAATTTGGTACGCAAGAATCGACCCACACAAGTATCTGGCTTTGTATTCGACCTCGCAGGAAAGTGCACAGAGGGACTACAAATGAACTGGGTGAAGTACCTGGTGAATCAACTAGAGATTGATTGCAGAGAATCCCGTGATCAGAGGCATGAATTTCATTTTAGCTGGCTCTTGATATTTATAGTTTCTATTGCATGGGAACTACCGAAAGGTGTAACCTTCTCTGACATTGACCTCTTTGAACCACTGGTTGCGAAGTTCAGAACCCTGTGGTACTCAAATGACATGAAAAATAAGTGGCAATCTAATGCCGTATTTCACACCTACCACACCCAGTTGATGCTCGCCATCCAGTCCGAGCCTCGCATGACCCGAAATACTTTACACAGGTTTCGACCTCTGATAAATTTCAATGTAGACCTCCATTTTATATATCTGGCAGCACATGCTAATGAGAACAAGGAACATCTTCAGTATAATTACAAGCTGATGGAAGAATACCTGGAGGAAATCACCAAGGAATGGTCGACAAACCTTCTTATTCCAGCAGACCCTGCAGAAGTGTCTGACATTGACAGCCGAGAAGTTGCTCAAAATACACCTGGACCCAGTAAGATAAAGAAAACAAAGAAGGATGAGGATATCCAGGATGTAGACAACAAATATGTAAGAATCGCATTTGTTACACCATAGCAAGGAGGTAATGGAGAAGACCTAGAGGAAGTCGAACAGAGGCCAAGAAACGAAGTAGAAATCATAAATAAAAGGAAGGGTTCACCTCCAAAACCTTCCTCCCGAAAGAAATCAAAAGAACCTGTGACTAAGCTAAAGACCACGCTCAATCCAGATGACTTCAGTTTTCTCATCACAGCTATGAATGAAGCCATAGAAGAGATAATAGAAAAATAGGAATCTAAGCAAGAGACAATGTACAACAGAATCGAGATCAAACTCCAAGGAGTACAACAAGCTCTCCAATCTAGCCGCACAGTCTCCTCTGCGCCCCTGCCAGAAGGAACAACAGAATAAGGAAATGAACCAGTTCAACTCCGCAAGATTGATAACATGGTCGAAGTACGCCTTCAAAAGGCACAGGAAGAAACCATGCAGGCCACCCAGACCTTAAAGAAAGCATAGGAGGAAGTTCTCAAACAATGTCAAGCTGCGCAACAAGAGAAGGACACTCTCCAAGCGAAATTTGAAGAAGACAGAGAAAAAATTCAAAAAGAGAAAGAGCAGTTGCTCATGAAGTAGATTGGGATTGAAGAAGCCATCAACAGAGCATTTCTCTCTGTGACTGGCTTAGAACAGAAGGTAGAGGACCCCATCGAACTCCAAGTGATGACGCTTGTTGAAGATATTCATGAACTTCAACAAAGAGTCGTGGACTTAGAGTTTCAGACCATACCACATACCCCACAAGAAGGGTGCGACCAGTGAGAAATAACTACCTGGAGCACCATAAAAAGGATTAAATCACTCTCTGAGGAATGCAAACAGTTAAGTAGTAGAAGTACACAAATCTATGAGAACCTAACCGAGAACCCAGAATTGCATCAATTGGAGTCACAGCTCCAAGAGGCGAAGTACGATGATGAAAAGCTACAAGTGCAGCTAAAGTCCCTATCACTGGTAGAGAGAATGAAGAAGTTTCTAGAGAAATGCACATCCCAATAACAGATTCACATGCTTCAAAGTAAAGTAATGGAAGTCTCTCAACGAATGCAACCAGTGAAAGAAAAGGCAAGCCAACTGTTCATTGAAGTTGAAAACCAAGGAGTAGAACTTGAAAAGCTTGTGAATATAGCAGAACAATGCCTAGAAGGGCCGGTGAATGAGGCACTCATCCAGGATTTCATCGAGAAATAGGCAGTAGCAATGCAGCAGGTCAAAGCAGCTTGAGCCAAGCTCAAGGATTTCGAAGCAGAATTGGTCAGACCTGAGTGACTCAGGACGAGTCACAGGTGAGTGTTGGGGGCCTGTTGGCCCTTGACTAAGTTTCGAGGAACACTTGGTCATAATTGACCGTTTCTAAACTTCGACACCCTGTCAAATATGGAGCTCTAGGCAAAGCAAAGATCGCGAGATCTCGGTCTACTTTTGGTCCTCTTTTAGGGTTTTGGGTTAATATAATGGGAAAGGGATGTCGGCCCGTGGGTTTACCCATGCTTAGGCCCACTTTTGTAATGTATAAATAGATACTTAGGCAATGTAAGAAGGGTCGATGGCTTAGTGCTAGTAGTATATCTATTTGATTGTATGTGGGTTGTAATTGCTCTGTGCATGATTGTAAGAGGCTTGTAGAGCTAAGTGTTAGTTGTCGTAAGAGGTCGTAGAAGGCTTTGTGCTAAAGTACATGGAAGAAGGATCTAGCGAGTTGTACAGATCTTATGTCATGTGTGAAGTAAGGTTTTTGAGTGGGTTTGTCCTGTAACCGATTGAAGACACTAATAAATAAGAAGAGTTGGTGGACGTCGCCCCAGGGTGGGGGTGAACCACGTAAATCTATGTGTGATTCTTTGTGCTTCGGCTTGATGTGTTTATTTCTTCTTTTGTCAAGTGCCTTGATATATTTAGATAGATATATTAATGCTTTGTGCTTCCTAAATGTATTTCAATAGTGGGATCTGACATGTATGAGAATTCTTAGTGTTGAACTACTAGATATGATATGATTTGCTATAGTTAAATGTTGAAACAATATACATATGAGTATTCACGGCGAAGCTCTGTGCCATCTGTGAAGTATAATAATGGTTAAATACTGATGAATGATCTATGCTAAGTGCCTTGTAATGATAGGATCACAAATTTGTGTCCCAGCTAAGGTTGCAAACACCTGAGTCTTGTAACCACCCCTGCCTCTACCTCAGGTGAGACTTCATCTTCTTCGCAGGTGTTGCCGAAAGGGCCGGTAGTTAGGGCTTTGTTGGTACGCTCTTGAGTGTTGAAGCTTGGGTCTGCCCCTGTACCAACAATGTCATCATACATATTTCATGCCACATAAAAATCCACGTGTCATTCCACATCATCCAATTTGACACCTAAGGATTATTTTTCATGTGACTTCAACATCCACATGTCACTCCATGTCAACCAACATAAGTGGTCGATGGTCGATAGTTAGGTCGACTGATTTGAGGAAGTGTTTTCGACAATCATCGAGGATCTTCAATCATCGATGGGACGATGGTTGAGAGTTGGAACAATTATTGAGGAGTTTTCATTCACCAAAAAATATCATCCTAACAGCCAGATTGGTTGGTTTAGAGTTGTGCGCAAAATCGATCGTTGGGGAGTTGGGTCGATGACAGATAATTGGGTCAGTGGTTTGGGGAAAATTTTGTGCATGCTCAAAGGAGAACGTTGATCATCGATGGTCGATGTAGCGCAAATCAATGAATCATATTCCACATGATTTGAGATCAATGGTTCAGATTTAAAGAGTTGTTATAGTAGTTAAACAACCGATTTTTGAAGAAACTTTCAGGTTTTTTAGGTCATGAACTTGCGAGCCGATTTTGAGGCCCTAAACGACATTTTTAGGTAGTCGGAACCCATGTAAATAAGGTGTACCAAGGTACACTCTATCTTTGCAACTCAAATAAAATAACTGTGAGAGAGCTATCCAATGAGCTAAATAGTTTTCAAAATGGATCTCGTACAAGGAAGTTACAGCCAAAACAATCAGGGAAACATTTTGGCACCAAAGTTGTTTTTGGAGGGCATAAATCCATGCTCAAAAGTTTGTTTGGGGCATTGGAGAAACTAATGGAAATATTACGAGCCATAGAAGCTAGTGGTGAAATCATATTTTGGTTATGCGTAACTTAAAATGTGTTGGGAGTGAAAGAAGGCACATGTAGCATACGAGGATAAATTGGGTAAAACAGTCAAAACTTTTCTGGACCATAACTTTCAGCCCGGAGCTCGAATTTGAGCAAACAAATAGTCGTTGGAAATTTCATGAGGAGTAGAAGACACATGTCAACCCATAATATTAAATTGGGCATTATATTTTCTTAGAAAGAGATAAAATATATTGTTGTAGCAATAATTGAGTGGAAATTACAATATGTGGATGTTGTAACTTTTCGCTCAGAACTTAGATTGAGGCATTAGAACAGTCGTTGGAAATATTTATAGGAGAGGAATGTATTTAAGGAGTCATACTTGGGAGTAGTGCATTAATATTATTCATATTTAAAATGAAGAATGACCTGTAATCTAATTAACAAATATTTTGCAATATGCTTAATTCTAAAAACAATTGTTGAATGGACATTCTTGTAGAATTAGAAATACAGAAGAAAAAAATTTAGTTATTAAATGAGAACTAGAGATATGGAGGATGCTCAAGGGTATTAAAACCATGAAGAATAATTTATAGGTCTATATTTCATCATGGTTAATGTTAAGACTGTGTCTAATGGAAGAAGAGACGAACATGAGCCTGTAACTATGAGAATCCTGCAAAAAGAAGTGCAAATATATAGTGTCGATAATGAGATGATCATGAAGGGTCAAGAAGAGATACTTAAAATCTTGAACATGTTGCAGAAGCAAGCCAACAAAGATTCAAGAACAAGGAAAGAATAGAGTGTCAAGCAAGTGGAAGTGTCTAGGTCTCATTATAGGAGGGATGATCATGGAGGATATAGATGATCAAGGAGTATTAATAGGCATCAACATCATCATTCCCTGGGACACTCGACTAGAAAAACATATGCATGTTCAAGGTCAGCAAGTAGCCCAAGTATATCTCCTGTCAGGCACCAGAGAAGGAGACATGGGTAAAATAGCTTGCAAGGGGAATTGAGGAAAATCAAGCCACCATAATTTTATGGAAAAAATAAGAAAGGTGAAGATGCATAAGCATGGTTGTTGAGATTGATGAAATATTTCCAATTGCATAACTACTCATCAAATGCAGAAGCCCAAATTGCAGCCTACCACCTTCAAGGGAAGGCATCTATGTGGTGGGATCAACTGAAGCAGGTTAAGCACCTTGACGAGAAGAGAATTTCTTGGAATCTATTCAAGAAACACTTTTAGCAACAATACTTGTCAGAACAATATTACGACAAGAAGATGCAAGAGTTATTTGAACTCAAACTTGGGAACATGACCATGGATGAATATGAGAAAAAGTTATTGGAAATTTTCAGGTATGTGAGCTTCATCAGAGATGAGAAGGTAAAACTTCAGAGGTTCTTGAGTGGAATGCCATCCTTTTATAAGGATAAAATCCAGTTTGATGAGCCCAATATTTTAGAAGAAGCCATAATAAAGGACAACTATTTGTATGAGAAGAATAGAGGAAAGCTAACTTTCCAAAGGGCTTGGGATGACAAGAAGAAAGGAAAGATGGATCAAAGGAAGAAAGGATTCAAGCCACCTTTCATCATAAATAGATCTCGATCATATCAATAAGGGAAGCTATCTCAAGTTGATAAAACAATGATAGAGTCCTTGGGAAAGAAGCCAAGGAAACAACCCATAAAGTTTTGTGGATGTGAAGGAGATCACATATATAAAGATTGCCATCATCAAGGAGACAAAATGATGATTTTGCATAGCATCAAGAAGGAGGAGACAATAGAGGACATGGGAAAAAACATGCCAAGGATATATGCAACCTTGGACAATAGACAAACATACTATCAATCCCATATGATTGAAGTGGAAGGTAAGATTGATAATCATCCCATAGATGTTTTAATTGATTATGGAGCTAGGCATAGCTACATAGATCCAAAGTTAATTGAAAGATTTAAATTGAATAAAAGTAAGATTGAAAATTCTTGGTTAGTTCAATTAGCTACTAGAACCAAGAGAAGAATCAATGATCTTGTTAAAGAGTTCCCTGTAAATATGAATGGAACTAACACTAAGGAAGATTTGAACATCATACCACTTGGGTCTTATGACGTCTTGATTAATATGGATTGGCTATAAAATCATCATGATGTTTTAGATTATTATAACAAGGTTTTCACATGTCTTGATGAAGAAGGGAATTCAAGGACAATGCAAGGTATTCCAAGGCCTATATCTATACGAGAGATTTTAGCATTGCATTTGAAAATAATTTTTATAAAAGGGTTATAGATACATGAAACCCATATGGAAGATCCAATGAAGGATAAGGAGCCAAATATCGAATATTATCCAGTCATGAAAGAGTATGAAGTCATGTTTGAGGAGTTTCTAGGATTTCCACCAAAGAGGGATATAGATTTCTCAATTGAATTAATTCCTGGAGCTTCCCCAATATCTAATACTCCATACAGAATGAGCATTCTAGAGATAAAAGAGTTGTAAATGCAACTACAAGAGTTGTTAAATAAATGGTACATACGCCCAAGTGTTTCTCCTTGGGGTTCCCCAGTTCTTTTTGTCAAGAAGAAATATGGAATGCTAAGGTTATGCATTGACTTCAGACAGTTGAACATGGTTACAATAAAGAATAAGTATCCTTTGCCAAGGATTGATGATCTTTTTTATCAGCTGAAAGGAGCAAAGATATTCTCCATGATTGGCTTGAGTTCAGGATATCCTCAAGTGAGAATCAAAGAAGAAGACACTAGTAAAACAACCTTTAGGACAAGGTATGGACACTATGAATTTGTGGTGGTGCCTTTTGGTTTAGCAAATGAACTAGATACATTTATGTCCCTGATGAATGGGGTGTTCAGAGATTTCTTGTATAAGTTTGTAATTGTGTTCTTAGATGATATTCTTATTTATTCTAAGATAGAAAAAGAGCATGAGAAACATTTGAGGATGTTGTTACAAGTGTTGAGAGAGCACCAATTATATGTCAAATTGAGTAAGTGTACTTTTTATCAAAAGTAGATCCATTATTTGGGTCACATTGTTTTAGAAGAAGGCATAGTAGTGGATTCAAAAAATATTGAAGCAATCAAGAATTGGCTAGTGCCAACAAATATTTCGAAGGTTAGATAATTTATGGGTCTAGATGGTTACTACAAGAGATTCATTGGAGGATTCTCTAATGCTTCAAGGATTTGTTAACCAGTGCACCTATTGTGAAAGTTGCAGATCCAAATGAGGATTTTGTTGTGTGCATAGATACATGCAAGGAAGGGCTCGATGGAGTTCTTATGCAAAATGGACATCTAATTTGTTATGAGTCCAAAAAATTGAAGGATCATGAAATAAATTATGCCACTTAAATCTAGAATTCATAGTACATTCCTTAAGAATGTGGAGGCATTACCTTATGGGCATAAAATTTGAATTAAGGACAGACCATAGTGGTCTGAAATATCTGTTTGAAAAACAAACACTAAATGCTAGACAAACTAGATGGATTGAATTTCTTAGTGAATATAACTTTGATATCAAGCACATAAAGGGAAAAGAGAACAAGGTGGTTGATGCACTTAGCAGAAGGGTGCATAAAATGCATGCTACAACCATTAGTATGTACAAGACACATTTAAAATATAGAATTATAGAGGTCTTAATTGTAGATCAACATTATGTGCAAGTTAAAGAGAGCTTACAGTAGAATGATATACAATAGAAATATAAGGATTACAAGTTGGAAGAGGAGGGAATCCTCTTATTTCAAAACAAAGTTTATGTTCCCAATTCTCAGGAATTGAGAAATTTAGTCTTAAAATAGATGCATAATGTGCCATACGTTGGACATCAAGGATATCATAAAACTATTACAGTTGTAAAAGGACAATATTTTTGGCCTGGTATGAAGAAATATGTCACTGATTATTTGGCTAGATGCATGGAATGTCATAAGGTAAAGGGTGAACATCGAAATCCAGCGGGATTGTTGCAACCATTGCCCATTCTTGAATGGAAATGGGAAGTTAACTATATATTTCATTACCAAATTTATTAGGACAGCAAGGCAACATGATTCCATCATGGTAGTGGTGGAAAAACTCACAAAGGATGCACATTTCACTCCGATAAAAGTAACTCATAAGGAAACCAATATTACATAAATTTACACGAGAGAAATTGTTGGGCTACATGGTCTGCATAAGGAAATAGTGTTGGATCAAGATCCCAAGTTCACTTCCAATTTTTGGAAGGTGTTTTTTAAGGATTTGGGACAAATCTAAATTTCAGTACAACATATCACCTAGAGTCAGATGGAAAGATAGAGAGAATTAATCGAATAATTGAAGATATGTTGAGAATGTATCTAATGGACAAGCCTTATAAGTGGGAGGACTATATCCATTTAGTTGAGTTTGCATACAAAAATGGCTATCAAATATAATGAAGATGATCCCGTTTGAAGCATTGTATGGCATAAAATGAAATACACAATTTAGTTGAGATAACCCAACAAACAGAGTTGTGATTGTAAATGTGGATGAACCTGCACAGATAAGATCTAGATAGAAATAATACATACAGAGTTTGCATAAAAAAAAAAGACGGAAATGAGAGAGTGAGAATCAAATAATTTTCATTAACGAAATGAATGAATGATAATTTTCAAATGATATACTTTGTATAAATCAACTAATGTGCACTGAAGGAGAAGTCAACGCATGATAGTGGTGCTCTAGAGTGATTTGAATGCACACCGACATTTATGAGAGTTAACTGCCACCTAGTATGATTTAACAAGTCTCTCAGTCCTCAGTTAATTGAATGAAACAAAGTGAAGTGAGGAGGAGATCATGGAATCATGAGTAATGCACTAGTCTAGTGATAATCCCAAGGACAATGTGCATTAGATGGTGATGATCCCAATGTTGCATGGTGATGAAACCAATGTGGAATATAGACTGCACTCAACCGATCAAATTGAAGTGTGAACTGAAGATAATATTCTCCTAGAATGTAGGAAAATGAATATTCTCCCTAAACTATAGGAGACTAAATAATGACTAGTAAACATAGGGAAAACCTTAGGAAAAAGAAATCTTAGGTGTGTGTGAAGTATCTCCAACACCCCCCATGAACATCACTATGGTTAAAATAAAGAATGGGTCCCGGTAATGAGGCCATGTTAGGTACCCAAATACAAAACATACATTGAAATAAACGAGGAAAGAGGGAAAACCTCATGGCAAACCCCCCCCCCCATGGAATTTGTGTCCTTCACTCCAAGATGATTGCGTAGAGAATGGAACTTCTGTTGAGTGAAGGTCTTAGTGAATATGTTTGTAGTTTTTTTTGCTGAAGGACAAAACTACAGGTCGATGATCCCATCATGAACTAAGTCCTGAATATAGTTCATGTGGATCTCGATGTGCTTCATCTTCTTCCTCTAAACTAGATCTCTACAGAATTTCAGAGTGCTCTGGTTGTCACACCATATGGTGATCGGCCAGTAAAATTGAATGCCCAACTCAGTGAGAAAATGTTGTAGCCACATAGCCTAAATGGTTATGTTAATTGCCCCTCTATACTCTTGCTCAACTAAAGATAGAGAAATAACATCATGCTTCTTGCTCGACTAACAGATGGGCTCATAACCTAGACTGAGTGAGTAACCAGATGTGGACTTGCAATAAATGTTATCACCAACCCAGTCAGAATAAGTGAACCCGATGAGGTCCAATGTAGAGTCTCTTTCATAGTGAATCCCAAAGGTGATGGTTCCTTGTACATATTGAAGGATACACTTTGCATCATTCCAATGTAGCTCATGCGGCTCTTGCATGAACCTAGAGAACTACATAGGAGAGGTCTGGTTTGGAGTGTGTGAGATGCAATAAGCTCCCCAACAGTTGTTTGTACAATGTGTTGTCCACCAGTGGAGTGTCCCTGCCATCCTCGAGTCTGACTCTTGATAGGAAAGGAGTCATGACAGACTTGCATTCTTTCATGTGAAATATATTGAGGAGATCTCATGCATACTTGGCCTGAGATAGTTTGATGCCTGATGCATCTTAACTAATATCAAGACCAAGGAAGAAATGTAACATACCCATTTTTGTCATCAAGAACCTATCATGCATAATCCTCTTGACTGAAGCAATCTCTGAAGTTGAGAAACCGATGATCAACAAATCATCAACATACATAACTAGGAGTAGAAGTGAATCAATCGTCCTAAGCATGTAAACATTTGGGTCTAAATTACAATGTACAAAGTTTTGTGACATCAAGTAGGAGTCCATATTGGCATACCATTCCCTCGGGGCATGCTTAAGGCCATAAAGATACTTCTTCAATCAAAAAATCAAAGACGAATCATGCATGAAGCCTTGGGTATTCTCCATGCATATCTCCTCAAAGAGATCTTCGTGAAGAAATGCATTCTTCACATCCATCTGATGGAATTCCCATCCCTTGGTTGTCGCAATTGAAAGTGTCAAATGTATGGAATCCATATTCTCTACTGGAGTGAAGGTCTCGTCATAGTCAATGACATGCACCTGCTGAAAGCATTTGGAAACTAGCTTGGCTTTGTATCTACTAACATGTCCATCCACTGCGCTCTTGTTCCTGTAGACCTATCTGCACCTGACAAGTTTCCTTTCTGTAGGAAGGGGAACCAAATCCCAAGTTTGGTTCTCGAGGAGGGATTTGTATTCCTCCTACATGGTGGATTCCCAAAAGGGATTCAAAACAACCTCGCCATAAGACTGTGGATATGAAGACTGAACCAAGAAAATATTCTTGGGTGGCATTGGTTCAGTGAAAGTGAGTGTAATAGGAGGCTCCTCGAATTCATATTGAGTCCTCCTGGTATCAGTTGGATCCCAAAAAAAATCTCTTTCATCCTGAAGAGTAGTCTTGGCCCACTTGGGCCTCAGCTCTGGCTCTGCATCTGCATCTACATGCACCAACTCTGCATCTAACTATAGTGACTCTGTATCTGAATCATCTGAATTCTATGAATCAAAACTCTCATATGAAGAAGATTCAGCATGTGCATGCTCATCATCTATGACAGGTGGAAGAAAAAAAGTGTTTACATGCGACTGTTGAGGTACATGCAAGATACTTTCCTCGAATTATACAATATTCTCAATGATGAGCCAGTCTGTGGAGAGATCAATGAGTCTGTATCCCTTCACACCATTGGGGTAACCAACAAAAATTCACTCTGTACTCTGTGGATCAAGTGCCTTCCAATTCTCAGAGGGAAACCTAGCCCATGCATGAGAACGGAATATATGGAAGTGGGTCACTTCCAGTTTGAGGCTGCTCCAAGCCTCGAAGGGGGTTTTATCCTTGACATATCTATGGGGATATATGTTTTGTATGTAGTTTTCACAATTAATTTCTTCAAGCCATAATATCTGTGGAAGTGACTTTGCATGTAGCATGCACGATGCCATCTCTTTCAGGGATCTATTTTTCCGCTCAACCACTCTGTTTTGTTGCAGAGTATAAGGAACAGTGTGTTGTAATTGAATCCTAGCCTCAATACAAAGATTTTTTATCTCACGGTTGACATACTCCCCCCCCATTATCTCTTCAGAAATATTTAATATTTTTTCCTGACTATGTCTCAACAAGAGTTTTGAAATCTTTGAGGTGTTGAAAGACCTCTAATTTTTTCCTAAGAAAGAAAGTCCATGTGAAGTGTGAGAAACCATAAAAAAAATGAGCACGTACCTTGATTTATTGATTGATGGATGCAGAAAAGGGCTCATGAGGTCACTATGGATCGGATCCAAAGGAAAGGAAGCCTTCTGAGTCTTTTCTTTGTCAAATTTCTTTTGAGAGTGTTTTCCAAGAACACATCTCTCACAAATTCCTTTGGAGAAGTGGATGTCAGGTAGACCTTCAACCATTCCCTGCTTGCTAATATGTTTCATATATCTGAAATTTAAATTCCCAAACCTTTTGTCCCATATCCTACTACTTTCATCAACATGGGTAAGAAGTAATGCATAATCTTGTTCAATAAATTCAGAAAATCAGTAGAGTCTGGATTGATGATTTACCTCACCAATAGCAACCTTGGGATTGGTTTGCATGTCATAGATATCCACAACATCAGGTGTGAATATTACCCTATTTTTAGTGTCGTAGTTTGTCATCTGATACACGGAGAGAAGATTGACAGAGAGTTTGGGAACGTGTAGCACATTCTCAAAGCTCATGTTTGTGAGTTCAACTCTACCTTTGTCGGTGACCTCGACTAGAGAGTTGTCCCCCATCATAATATCAGGACCTTTGCATGAGTCCAATGAAGAGTAGAATTCTTTTTTGGCAGCCATGTGGTGTGATGCACCTGAATCTACAATCCAAGTGTTGAGAGAGGAGTTGATGGCAATCAAAGCATGACTAGAATTATCTTTCTTAGGATTTTGATCTTCTAGAGTCTTCTTCTTGGCACCCTCTGGGATGCGATCTCCAAGGTTTTTTTGTTGAAGTATTTGGGCCATTTGATCTATCTATTTTTGCATACATGTGGATTCTGAATGGAATCCTTTAGGGAAGTAAGTGCATTTCTCCCCTTTTCTTCCCTTTCCACCTTTGGATCTGGAGGAATCATTGAAGGGTTTTGAGTACCCTTCCTTCTTTGGATTTTCATGTGCCTTCCTTTTTTCTTGGTTTTTAGATTTTAGATTTTGGTGACTGCTACCATATTGCACAACAAGTGCATGCACCTTTGTGCCTTTGATTTTTCCCATGTTTAGGAGCTTGTTCTGCTCTTGCGTCAAGGACTCAATAAAGACCTCAAGAGAGGGAATCTTCCAAGTGGCTTCAAAGGAGAGCCTAATTGAATGAAATGTAGATACAAACACTGAGTATTTTGGATCAAGTTTGGAAAGAATGGTAAGAGCCATTTGTTTCTCCTCCTTAGATTTATTAGCCCTGCAAGCCTTGAGTTGAGACAACAAATCCTTATATTTGGTAAAGAAATATTGGATATTGTTGAAGGATTTTGGATCTAAAGTGAACAATTCCACCTTGAGTATATGTCCCCTCATCTTGTCTCATTTTTCAAAGAGTCCTTCCATGGTGGTCCAAAATTCATTGGGGGTTTTACATGAGGATATGTGAAAGAGGAGCTTAAGAGAAATGAGACTGCAAATAGTTCCAAGTGCTTCATCCATTCAATTCAGATACTTGGATTTTTCTATAGCTGATGTGGGTTTGGTCTCTGTGTCCATGGCTAACCTGTATAATCCTCTTCTTTGAAAATGCATTATCATCTTGCCCTTCCATGCAAAGAAATTGTACGGTGTAAGAATGAATTCTTTTGGAAATTCCATTTTTCCTATTGTCTTCAATCTTTGGTACCTATCAAAAGAGTCTGGTGTGTATTTTCCTAGAAATCCATCAATGTTGATACCATTTAAATGTGGATGAACTTGCAAAGATAATATCTAGCTAGCAAGAATACATACATAGTTTGCAGCAAAAAAAAAAGACGAAAACGAGAGAGTGAGAATCAAAGAATTTTCATTAACCAAATTAATGAATGATAATTTTCACATGATACACTCTGTATAACTCAACTAATGCACACTATAGGAGAAGACAATGTGCCATATTGGTGGTCTAGAGTGATCTGGACACACATCGACAGTTACAGGAATTAACTACCACCTATTATGAGTTAACTAGTCTCTTAGTCATCAGCTAACTGACTGAAATAGAGTGAAGTGAGAAGGAGATCGGGGAATCATGAGTAATGTGCTAGTCTGGTCATAATACCTAGGACAATGCACATTAGCTGGTTATGATCCCAATGTTGCATGGTGATGAAACCAATGTGGAATCTAGACTCCACTCAACTGATCAAACTGAAGTGTGAACTTAAGAGAATATTCTCTTAGAATGTAGGAAAATGAATATTCTCCCTAAACTATAGGAGAATGAATAATGACTAATAAACATAGGGAAAACCTTATGAAAAATAAATCATCGGTGTGTGTGAAGTATCTCCAACAGTGATTGGGCCATAGTGTAATAATCCCAAGCCATTATGCAAGGATCATCACGGTTTTGGTGTCTGTTTAAAACTTTTTTCTGGTTGTGGCATTTTGTCAAATGGTTTGTTGATCTATCTGTTTAGATGTGTTTATATGTGTGTATGCAGCAAATAACAGAAATAGATAACCATGGAACATACCTCAACCATATGCAATAAGATAGACAAGCCAAAACATCTCAAATCTTCTTTATTCATAAAATAGAGAAACCTGCTACAATGAAGATGTCGATCTGGAATGCTCAATAGATGGCCAAGAAGAGAGACAATAGATAAGAGCTGCTACAAAATGCTCCCTCTAATACAAAAGATTCCTCCAAAGGCTGAATAAGAAATGAAGATAAATACAAGCAGATCTGAATGCCAAACTCTCCAGCTGAAGAATGCCACGCTCCAATAGAAGGCTGAAACCCTCAATAACTCATCCCTGCTACCAAAAGTATCCAATCACCCTAAGAAATATGCCAACTGATAGATCGGGTGATGGTAAGAACAAACCAGGTGCCTGAATCTCCAATATCCCTCTCAATCTCTATAGATCTGAAATCCCCCACTGAATGGTGCACCCCACTAGGTGACTGAAGCCCTAGATAATTTAGCCTTGCTGAAGGAGGCCTCCAAATGCTCTGAAACTCTCCAGAAATATAGATCAGGACATTGCAAGTCACTAGGTGAAGTCTCAGGGTCAGATCTGAAGTGTAACCCCTCCAAACGGACTAGATCAGGATCTCAAAAATGCCCTCCTTCTCTTCAATTCGCCCCACTACTCAAGAAATAATCTGAGCCATAAAACTATCTCAGAAAGCACTAGATATGATGTCCAAGGCTCTATAATGAAAACCCAAGTGATAGAATCCTCAAAGGCCCTGCCAATCTCCTACAACTAATCTCTCTCCAAAGATGGTGCGCCCCCTTTGCTGGAAACCCCCAATGGTGCACCCTCCTCCTCTTCCTGTGCCTGTGGCTATGTAGAACCTCATGGATCTGATGTAGATATGAATAGAATGGTGTGGGAGAGTATTGCATCTCCGAGACCAAGCTTGGGACAATCTAGGTGGAATCTTTCACCACCGAATCGTCCTCTAGGGTTTGTTAAGTCAAAACCCTCAAA
>JZKD02S1668185.1:464377-477474 GCA_000966675.3 Picea glauca
TATTACTACCAGTCCCGAATTTTCTTGATCTAGAAGGCCTCAACTTCTTTAGCCTGGTTATGATGACCTAATGTGATTGGAGCAACTGCAAGCTAGGGTTTGGTAGCCATGACCACAACAAAGGACAACATGAGTACCAAGGGGGGCGGTAATGGAACCCCCTCATACAAGCAGGTAGTAGTAGATAGAGGGAAAGGCCCATGAGGTGTAGGTTTCAAGGCACCAATGAAAAGCACCTCGAGATCAGTACTGGAAAAGAGTCAGGAAAGAAACCAAAGGAAAAGCGATGGCATGGGGGAAGAAGCTGGAGAAACTTAGAATGTTGTGCAAGAAACGACGATCCTCAATGGGGTAGAAGGGCGCAACCCATGTAAACCAAAGACAACAATGATACCCAAGGTAATATTGGACGATCTGCAAATGCAACTCTACAGGGACCAAATGAAGACGCATGCGTTAATCTGCAAGTTTATGGGGTTGTGGCCCACAGAAAGAACGTTGCGCAACTAGATTAAATATGAATGGAAGCCAAGTGGAGAAGTGGATCTTGACCTGGGCTTGAAAGGCTTCTTTACAATAGTTTTCATGAACATGGAAGATAGGGATAAGATCTTTGAGGGGGGGGCATACTTCCACGCCTCAGCAGAACTGTACATGCGACCATGGAAGGAAAAATTCTCCCCAGAAAAAGAAACCTTCAAAAATGTACCTATATGGCTGATACTTTACTTCTTTCCATTAGATTACTAACTACCTTTCACCTTTGAAGCAATAGGGAACAAACTAGGAAAATACATGAAGACATCGGAAGCAAACCTAAAAGGACGATACACCTCCTATGCAAGAATATACATAGAGATGGATGTGTCGAGGACACTCCCAGAAGCCATAAGCCTGGAATTCAGGGACGAGGAATGGATACAAAACATTGACTATAAGCAGATCCCCTTCAGATGTAGGAGATGCCATGAACATGGACACCTAATTAGAGAATGTCTGATTATTAAAAAACAAGAAGCAGAAAACACCAAACTACAGCAAGACGAAGATGGGTTTATAAAACCAGACCATAGAAACATAGCTAACAAGAAACAAAGTAAAACCCCAACGGGGAGCAATCTAAAGGCCAGGAATAAAGTAGAAGGACGAGACAAGACAACAAAGAGGAGGAAGGAGGAAAGGAAAATACAAACGATAAATAAGCCAAGGAACAAGCAACAAATGAGGATACAGATAACCCAAGGAAAGAGATGAGACAGGGGGGTAGTGCAACTCCTATGGATGGAGAAACTAGAGATACCCCCACCCCCATGCAGGAGGAAGGAAGAGACGTGGAAATGACTCCAAGCAAGGTAGGAACAGAATATCCTGATCTCAGATACATTGTGGAAAGGGAAGGAATCGATCTCCCGAACATACTGGAGCAATGGAAAAGGCAGGGCGTAGACAATGTAACAACGGAGCAACTAGATCGCATCCAATACTTGTTCCTCCTAAGGGAGGAAGACAAATCCATAGGGCTCAAGAGCACACACAGGGAGATAGGACACCTAGGAATTGAAGCAGGCGAAGGAAAACCACAACTCTCATCCAAGCAGACGAGAAGGAAAAAAGGAGGAAAACAAATAGCGTAGCCCTACAGGAACTAGGAGCTCTACTGATAAACTTAGGTAAGATCAAAAATCTCTTTCCCAACTCCCCCCCACATGTTTAAATGAATATTATAACATGGAATATAAGAAGCCTAAAGAGCCCACGAAAGTAAAGAATTCTTAGAAATAGACTGAGGAAGGAACAACCAGACCTCTGTTTCATCCAAGAGACAAAATGCATTGTAGACAGAATGGAAACAATCAACAAAAAACAATGGAGCAAGTACAAGATATTGGTTGTCGAAGGACAGCAGATGGCAGGAGGAATCCTCACATTGTGGAATTCACAAGTGATGAACCTAATAGCAGTTGAGGCTACCAAGCACACACTTTCAATCAACATGCAAATCATTGGGAATACGAAGATGATTCTATGCACTAATGTGTATGGACCCCAGATGCTAGAGGAAAAGATAAGAATGCTTCTAGACCTAAAAGACCTAAAAACCCGCTCCATCAACCTCCACTAGATCATGGCAGGGGACTTCAACATCATCACATCACTTGCAGAAAAAAAAAGGAGGCGCCAAGAGATTGGATAGAGATGCGGAAGAATTCTCAATGTTCATAGACATAGCAGAGATGGTGGACATCAGAACCAATGATGGACACTTCACTTGGAACAATAAACCGATAAATCAACATCAGGTTGTGACAAGACTCAACAGATTATTGGTGTCATAATCCATCATTATGCAGGGGTTAACCTTGGATTGCAGCATCCTTCCCTGGGGGGGTTCTGATCACTAGCCAGTCCAATTGGAAGCAGACTTCCCAACCACCCCAAAGAATAGACCATTCAGATTTGAGGAATTATGGATTGAACACCCCACCTTCAAGGAGAACATCAACCAGTGGTGGTGGGAGGAACAACCGTAGCAAGGGACACGGATGTTCAAACTCTATAAGAAACTAAAGTACATCAAATATAAGCTCAAGGAGTGGAACAAGGAAATTTTTAGCAACATAAACCAAGAGAAGAAAAATATTGAAGATAAAATGAGAAGACTCCAGGAAGTTTGCATAGTGGAGGGCTACATAGAGGACCAAAAAAAGGAAGAGATCCAAATGACCTAGGAATGGGAAGGAAGATGCCAGTAGGAAGAAATTATATGGCGCCAAAAGTCCTGAATCAGATGGCTAAAGGAAGGAGAGAGGAACACCAAGTTTTTTCATAGAACAACCATTGCCAGAAGAGCCCACAACAAAACCCTAAAAATTAAGGATCGGGATGGGATCGAACAAGAATCCCACAAGGAGATTGAAAATACCCTAGTAATTCACTTCCAAGGGATAGCCCAGGAACCCAACAAAGACCGAACGGAGGCCATCCAGAGGATAACATAACACATCCCCGATCTAGTCATCGAGGAACAGAATAATAGCCTAAACAAACCCATAGCTAAGGAGGAAATTGATCAAGTGATCCAGCAGATGCCCAATGGGAAAGCCCCAGGTCTAGATGGTTTCACAATGGAATTCTTCAAAGCCTGTTGAGAAGTGGTCAAACACGATATTTATAGGGTGGTGGAGGACTCTAGACGGTCAGCCTCCATCCTAAAAGCGTTAAATGTCACAATGATTACTCTAATCCCCAAAGAAAATGAAGCAAGGACCCCTAATCACTACAGACCCATATCTTTATGCAATGTGGTTTACAAGATAATCTCTAACTTCATAGCCAGTAGATTGAAACCCCTCCTACCCACACTGATTTCACAAGAACATACGAGTTTTTTGGAAGGACGAAAAATCATGGACAACATCATCCATGCTCATGAGATAATCCACACCATGAAAATCTAGAGGAGAGGGGGGATGATAATACAACTTGACCTAAAAAAAATCCTATGACAAAATTAGCTGGCACTACATGACTAAGACTATGGAAGCCTTTGGTTTCACCCAACACTAGATCAGTTGGATTATCAACCTAGTCTCAACGACAAGTTTCTCGCTCCTGATAAATGGAGCCCCAACCAAACCATTCTAGCCCACTAGAGGCATCAAACAAGGAGACCTTCTATCCCCTTTCTTATTCATCCTAATGATGGAAGGTCTCAGTTGAAGCATAAAAAGCGCAATAGCAACAGGAGAAATAATAGGCCTTAAACCTTTCGAAAACTTCCCTACTTCCACACACCAACAGTTCGTGGATGACACCTTACTCCATGGCATACCCACAGTCAAAGAAGAAAAAACGTTCAAAAGGATCTTAGAAGATTTTGGGGAAGCCTAGGGAGCCGAGATCAACCATTCCAAATCAATGATCTACTTTTTCAACACCAACCCTGCAATCCAAAGGAACCTGGAAAATATTTTGGGCTTTGAGCGCAAAACTCTCCCAACCAAATACTTGGGCATCCCCCTGACGGACAGAGCTTACAAAATGGCAACTTGGGTAGGAATGCTCAACAAGCTATGGGAGAGGGTGAAAAGTTGGATGTATAGATCCCTCAACCTAGCGGGGAGACTGGTACTGACCAAGAAGATTCTGCAATCAATTCTAACCTATATGGTGTTTGTTTTTCCTGCCCCCAAAGGAATACTACAAAAGATAAGGACCATCCAAAGGGACTTTCTATGGCAAGGAGCAGAAACAAAGAAAAAATGGGCCCTAGTAGCCTAGGAGAAAGTTTGCAAGCCAAAATGAAAAGGAGGATTAGGGCTACAAGATCCACAAGTAACCAACAAATCCTATGGGGCGAAACTCTGGTGGCGATGGGTTAAAGAAACTTCTACCCCGTGGTCAACCCTCTGGAAGACCAAGTATGCCCCAGACATAAACGACCAGGACCGAATTCATTTTATGGGCACCAGGCAGGGATCAGCTATCTAGAACCTAGCTTGGCACAACAAGACCTGGGTCCAGACACACAACTTCTGGGAAGTAAGGAATGGTAAAACAACCAGATTCTGGGAGGATGCCTGGCAACAGGAAACCAAGATGGGAAATCCGAACAGGGAGGAACTCCAACAGGACATGATTGCACAAGGAAAAACCAACGTCCACCACTATTGGAAGCAAGAAACAAATCGAAACAGATGGAGAATCTGGGACAATCTCAATTCCAAAACTAGCGATTAGACCACAACCATCGCAAAAGAGGTGGAGGAAGAACTAAGGAAAAGGAAAATTGTAGTCTCGGATGAAGAAGACCAATTAAGATGGGGCCAAAAAAATGGTGGGAATTCAAAATGAAGGAAGCCCAGCATTACATCATGGACCAAGAACAAGAAGACCCAATGCAACTATGGAATAATCTCTAGAGCAGCCCCCAATGGCCAAAAATAAAAATTTTCAAATGGTTAGTACTTCACAACCGAATTCTAACCTAGGAAAACCTAAGGAAAAGGGGCTTCATAGGTCCGTCACGATGCCACCTTTATCAAGCTAAGGAAGAAACAACAAATCATCTCCTCAAGGAATGTATCTACATAGTAGAGATCTGGGACTGGGCGACATGTATTTTTCGACAGTCCAATAGGACCTGAGGTAACATCTGTGCAACCATCAACAACTCAAATGAGAGTTACAGCAAAAATTAAGAGGTGAATCTATGTTGGACTCTCATTCTGGGGATGATCCTATGGACAATATGGAAAGAAAGGAACCAGTGCATCTTCAAGAATGAAATCCTTCCGGAAGGGAAAATCAAAGAAAAAATAATCTCCATGACAAGAGAAACGGTGCAGAGCCACAACTACCAAAATGGGAAAGTGAAACTCGCAGGTCGGGACTCTAGAGTCCTAGAAGCTTTTCACCTAAAAGACGGGCGCAACCGCACACAAATAGGATGACCACCGCAACTCCAACTAGGTGAGCGCAACTGGAATCCCCCTCCAGCAGGGTCCCTCAAGTTGAATTTTGACGGGGCGGGAAAAGGAAACCTATGCATGACAGGAATGGGTGGGGTTATCATGGATAGTGGTGGCAACATAATCCGACTGTACGTCGGGAGTATGGGAAAGTCAAATAACATCGGAATTCGAAGCCCTGGAGATCGGCCTCGAGATTCTAAGTCATGAAAGGATGAAAAACACTATCGTGGAAGGTGACTCCACTCTGGTAATCAACACGGTGAAGAGACTCCAAAATGGCACCAGAGTGGGAAAAGTTCAGAGACACTGGCACTTGGCACACTCCCTGCAAAAAATCCAGGAGGATCTGTAAAAGATGAACACAGTGGAGTTGCGCTAGGTACGTAGGTCAGTGAATGGCTTGGCGGATAGAATTGCTAATGAAGGGGTTAGCAAGGAAGGATCAGAGTTATACACCACCTGGAGAAACATCCCAAATGGTCAATTCAGAACAAACTGCATGCAACTAGCAACAAAAGATCATGATGGAAGCTTAAGTACGGAAGGTCACATCGAGAGGAGTGGTGCAAGGCCAATAGGTGAGCACGACGAATCCAAGCATAATCTTCATGGCCAACACCCAATTACAAGTGACAATGCGAGATCAGACCACACAACAGATTGGGGTACAACATCAAGGTCACATTAGTAGGAATAAGCGCAAGGTTAGTGCAAGGTAAAGTGCAAATGGGACTCAGCAGGCCATGAGTGACGTATGACAAAAGATGTTACCACGCACCAGTAGGGTCACATCCCTTCCAAGAACAGGTATGGGGAAGAGCAAAGTTGGTACACAACGAGCAGTGGCAATGGTCAATGTAGGGATAACGGATGGACTGTCATGGTCACACATACCGAGACAAATTAAAAGGATGGGAAGGAACACCCCTACGGGAAAACCATGATTGCAAGGAGGAGTCCGCAGCAGGAGAATTTCCATAAGAAGCGAAGCACTAGGAATAGACATAGTTGGACAAAGCACAACAGCAGAAGCCACCACAAAAACAAGGGCCCAGCAAGAAGGAACCCCTGGGTAGATAGGAACAGGAGGAGAATTCAGGGAAAGAACTGCCACAAGCTAGCCAAGATGGTGCGTATGAAGAAAACGCACGTCAAAAGAAATACCCAGATGGACGAAAATCCGATAAGTCATAGGAAGATTTCAAGGATGGAGCAAGCAGGCCGAGATGCCAAGGGAACCTTCCAGGCGTTGGTCGAACCGAAATTTCAAGCAACCATCACCAAGTGGGAGAATGAAATCACTGCCAAGAACAAAGGCAAAGCTTGGGAGGAACTGAGCCAAGAAGCGGACTGGATAACAGACCCAGGGACCACGCAGTCCAGGGAAACCCTCTACCATAAGATAGTAGAGATGGCATGGCAGACAAAGATGTTAATAGGAAAAGTGAGCACAGAAAAGAAAGTTGTCAGCCAAAAGGGTGACAAGGCCCAAAAAAAATTGCTAAAGGAAATCTCGAGTCGCCTCAGCAACCTGGATGCTAGTACAAAACGAATTGCAGAGGACCAGAAGAACCAGAAGGAGAAGTTAGAGTGAATGGCTGGCCAATTCCACTTATACTTGTGCTACGTCCATCATATGGATCCATCACACCTGCTAATGGGAATGGAGCACCAACCCGGATCAGGAAAACCCACTCGGTGGCCCAAAGGGAGGAGAGCAAGGACAAGGCGAAAGAGGGAAAGAAGAATCTCAGAATCCTAGACTAGCATCGAGTAGCCAATGATCAGTGAATATTACTAGGTCAGTCTTAATTTTTGTCTTGTGTTTTTATGGTTTTGTTATGATTAGCTTGTCAAAATTAGATATGATGGGACTGGACCAGTTTCCCAATGTAGCGGTCCAGCCATACCCCTCTGCTATCTTAAAGAATGCAACTCTGGAACCCCTGGGTTGGTTTCCTTTTTGGAAGACCAGAGAGATCCTCTTTTTGTATATTAGTCTTTTGTAGTAATACAGATACCACACTCACTTACAAAAAAAAATCCTTTAGCTTGGTTCGCTCAACTTGTGGTGGTTACTAAATCTTTGTTTCTTGACTTGAATCTAGAAAGACAAGTGAATATCTTTCTCTGAATTCTAAGATGCTAATTCCTATTGTAACAAAAGATCCCTTAACTTGTGGTGGTTACTAAATTTTTGTTCCTTAACCTCGAATTTAGAGAGACAAGTGAACATATTTCTCTAAATTTTAAGAAGCTAATCTTTGTTGTAACAAAATAACTTCTTGTAGTATTAGTTATAGTTGTGTGGGAGGATCTATTTGCAATAATGTTCCATTTGATTTTAAGATTAGTTAATGATCTTCCTTAGAACTAACTCACTAGATTAATTTATCCTAATATTTCATATCCTTCCAATTGATTTATCCTAATATTTGATATCCTTCCTAAATTCATTGGGGCATTATGTTATAATAGGCTATTTTTTAGTACATGAATGATTTACTTATCAAATTAATATATCCTTTCAATTGATTTATCCTAATGTTTCATATCCTTCCTAAATTCATTGGGGCCATTATGCTACAATATGCTCATTTTTTTAGTACATGGATGATTCACTTATCAAATTAATTTATGTTGAATATCTTTTAGTGAAATCAATTTCCACATATATTATATTTTGAAAGTTGAAGTTGGAAGAGAGTGTAAACTCAAAAAATGGAAGATTAGATTTGGGAGTCTAACTCATCTTTCTCGAACTTATAAAATGGAACTCTTCTAGGGCTGAATCAAAAGTTAGAAAAGAAGGTAAACTCAAAAAATGCAAGAATAGATTTAGGAATCTAACCTAACCCATAAAAGAGTTGATGTAAAAATATTAATCATAAAAGAAATAGTCCAAAATTTCATGAACAAACTTGATTTTTCCCAAAACCACGGACCTAAATCTATGTGAACATGAGCTTGCAGAAGGAGTTTCTGAATGCCGCTAGCATAAACCCCTAGCATCAGCTTCCTTGGACAGGAGAGACATCGCCGGTTTTATGATTTTTGTTTTTAAAATTATAAATACTTTGTTAACTACAAATATTTTAATGTGAAAAAATAAATCTTCCTATGACCAGCCATACAATTAACCATTAATAGATAATCACATTGACATCGTAAATGATAAATAAAGTGTCACGCTGTATAATTAGTTATCTTAAAATGATATATTTACAATTTACAATTTAATTAAAAAAATTATGAAAATAATGAAAAAAACATTTAATTCTCTAAGATCAAAGAACTTATAATGGGCATACTACGAGTAGGATGAATGATTATCGACAAGAGAGTAAAGATTATTCTTCAATTTCTACTCTAGCTTTTTATAACGGTTGTGGATATGAAAAAAAGCCTTTTGGAATCAAATATCAAATTGTGAACTTTTAAAAGAATTCCTAAAAATTTATAATGTGCTTCCTTTGAGTATGATTAATTATTATGAACAAGAGAATATGGATTGTTCTTCCCTCTCTGATCTTAGCATTGTACTATTGTTGTTAATGTAAAATAAAGACATTGTAAATCAATGTCAAATTGTCAATTCTTTAAGTATGTTACAAAACAAAAACAAAAGACAAATTTGTAAAAGATGTCGTCAAACTTTATGGTTCTCCATGGGTGAGAGAATTTGGTTAGTTCCCCAGTCACATTTGAGAGAGTGAAAATGGAAGTGAAATAATACTAGATCAATTTTTTTTTTAAGAAATTTAAAGTTTTTAATATAAATATTTTTAATCAATTGCATTTTAAAATTTGGAGGGATACACATTTAGATTGATTGGTTGATGGTCAATTTATTGGTGGATAGTTACTCAGATTATATTTATTCTATCAATAAATTTAATGATGGATAATCAATTACACTACATACATTCTTTGAACTAATTAAAAAAAGTGTGTATATTGTTATCATGAATATATAAGTATATTTGAATCACTCTATGATAACCCATTCAATTGTGATTGTTGCTTAAAGTAAAATTTAATGACTATAAGAATATTTAGTATTATTTGACCTAAAGAAGAGGGAAAGTTCAACACCTTGTGAAATTTCAAAACTAACTTCCCTTTCTTCTCACCCTTTATAATAGATTTAGTATCATTTAACCCAAAGAAGAGGGAAAGTTTAGCACCTTGTCCATTTCAAAACTAAACTTCCTTTCTTCTCACCCTTTATAATAGACTTCCACATAATAACTAATGAATGTGATGCATGTGCTTGGTTCTTTTTGAAGGATTATACAAACTAGGATTAATTGGTAAATTGGTATAACATAGAAGTATTTAGAGGAGTGATTTATTTGAATGGAGATGGTTGAATTTTCAAACTAAAACCTAGTTTCTTCTTGTGAGTGCAATATTAAGAAACATCTTTTGGAGAGAGACATGATTAATCTACTTCAACATAAATTACCTTGATGCATAATGTTTTCCCTTTTATCATTTATAGTAGAGACAAAGTGTTGGTTTATGAATATGGCACAAATTTAAAAAGGTATGCCTAATAGTGAGAAGAGAAAAGGGAAATATGAGTCTTGAGGATCACTGGCACTATAAAACATGTAAAGTACCTTTGTCTATCATAAACATATTAATACGCCCTATGTCAATATAATTAAAATAGGGTAGCATGCACACAGATTGTTGGCATGTTTACAGAAAGAATGTGCTTGCCATTGATGGGAAGAACAGTAGTGAACCAAACCTCGAGAGTGTAGAAGACAAGAAAGCTCAAAAGAGATAGCGTTTTCCAAAAGTGCAGATGAGGTTCAAGAGACAGACTCGCAGGTGGAGCAAAGGTCGAGACCCGTGAACACTTAGAAAAAATTCTAAGTCAGAGAGATCATAAGTTTAGGAGGAAGAGCGACAATGGTCGTTGGATCACCGATCAAGAGGACCAACAACCGTCGGATTGAATTAATGGAAGGATAGGATAAGCGGGGCAAAACGATTGAGAATTTGATCATCCGAATTTTCGTCAGTCGTCGGATTGATTTAAGTGGAAGGAAAGGATAAGCAAGAGCCATTGATCTAAGATCTTGATCAATGAACAACATTCGTTTTGTGTCTAAAGATGTGAGGAGATTACGCTCCAGAGAAATCACTTCGAGATTTTCAGTTTGAGATCTGAAATCCCTGAAGTCCGGAGAGGCGAAGAGCCGGAGTAAACGTCAGCTGTTAGATCATTTTAAAGTGGAAGGACGGGATAATCTAGAAAAGCAACATCGCAGAAAGATCGAGTCATCAATCTAAGAACATGATCAACGAACAACATTTAGTTCAAGTCTAAAATTTGTGAGGAGGTTATTGTTCATGGATTCTCACTTCGGAAGAATTGGCGACTTGAAAAGTCAAAATACTTGAAGTCCCAAAGGCCGAAGTCCTGAAGTGAATGAGGATCCATGTCAGCAATACTACGTCAGCAAGGACACGTGGCGCAATCAGACAATGACAAGTGTCAAGTTGATTTGACATTTCAGGTACATGCAAATCACAAATCTGAATGACATGTGGCAGCTACTAGGCTCATGACACGTCATCAAGTGACGTAAGTAAGTGATGTCACTCCGGGAGTTTTACTTCGGAATATTTACCACCAACACTTGCCCAAATTTCTAAATTCCCGAAGTGGTTTGGGGTCATCCATCGTCGAGGAGGACAGGTGGCGCAAGATCCACAACTTCGAAAGTTTGTGGATGGGGAGAACGTGAAAATCGTCGAAGACAAATCTCGATCGTTGATCGTCAAGGGGAGTATGTGTCAATTGATCTGAAATTTTAGAGAAATCTCACTTCAAGGATTTCCAGTTGAGACTTGAGAATTTCAATGTCCGAAGACGCGAAAGGATCGTGACTGTTGATCTGAAAGGGACATGTGTCAGTGGATTGTCATCTCCGGGAAAAAGAAAAGGAAGGTTGAAAGGTTGCAAATTTGAGATTTCCGAACCTCGAATACCCGAAGGGATTGTGATCGTCGATTTGAAAAGAGCACGCATCGTTAGATCGTGGACTCCGGGTGAAATTCTCCGTGAGCAAGCAAAGTTTGAGAATCGAGACTCCCGAAGCCCGAAAGGAAAAATCGATCTCGTTCATTGGTTTGGAGGGCCACATGTCACTTGGTCGATGAGACTAAGGATCATGTGTGGATGGAGGAAAGAAGGCAAGAAAATACAATAGATCGAAGTCGTTGATCGAGGGAATATTTCATAGACCGTGAGATCGAAAATCACGCCTGATTGCGGGATCAGAAGTTGCTCAAAAGTTAATTTTCTAAGGGCAGGCCGCAATTGAAACCACAGTATCAAAGAAGGGGTACGTGGCAGCTGGAGGTAGATTGCAGGGAGAAAAGTAGTTAATCCCAAACCACTGTTGGGCATGCCCACAGTCATTCTCTTACGCAAATACGTAGCCCGAGGTCACATGCGACAGGGGGCTATCGAGAAGAGAGCTCGTGCCCGCAATCATGTGGTCATGTGAAGTTAATCGCCCAAGGTCATATAGGAAAATAGGGAGCTATTGCCCACTAGAGAAAGAACGTGAAGTGCCTTTTGAATAGGCCTATGGTCATCGCCAGAGGTCACATGAAGGAAGGGACTTAGAAGCCAAAGAAGCCAAAATAATGACTAGCTATAACTGCTAGAGAAGATGAAGAATTTCGACTGACAGAGAAGCAAAATATTCTCAAGATAACTTCCAGAGAAGCCAAAGAACCTTGAATAACGGACAGAGAAGATGAAGAGTTTGCATGATGATCAAGAAGACGACTCGACATGTGAAAGACATGCAGAATAGAGAAGAGACGGAGCATCTCTCGAAGAGTGATGTATGTGGGTAGGACGAGACGCAGTGCATAATCTGAAGGGTAGATATGTGGTGCAGTGAAGATGATACAGAGGCAACACATAGCATAAAAAGCAAAAGAGAAGTTGAACAGCAGGTAGTGTTGAGAGCAGGAGGAAAAAGAGCAGAGCATAAAAGTTGAACGAGGAAGAAGCATAACAAAGTATAGAAGCTGAAGAAGGTAGAGGAGACATGGAGTTGTAACAGACCATATCATAGACAGAGCAAATAAGTAAAGTTTTGTAAGATTCATTCAGGGTGGTAGGGTGGTGCTAGGGAGGATTTCATTCCTCTAAATTCTAGTTGGTGCTAGAATATATTCTGGGAGTTGGTGCTTCCATCTAGTGGGTGCTAGAGAAACTTGTGAGTTGGTGCTTCCATCTAGTTGGTGCTAGAGAAATCTAAGAGTTGGTTATGTTTGCAAGTTGTAGCTTGCTATCAGAGGTTGTAGCCTCATATTTGAGTTGGATCTCAAATACTGTGATGTATATGAAATTTGGAGCTCAAATACTGTGATGTACATGAAATTTGGAGCTTGATCGACATCCTAAGAAGAAGAGGTTTTCACCCTTTATGGGTTTCCTAAGGAAAATCAGTGTCTCTGTGTATTATGTTTGATTGATCATTGTATATCTATACGTGTTAAGTTGTCAACAACACATTAAATAATAATCTATAAAGAATAATAAAAAACAGGAAAAGTTTCAAGCTTATATACATAACTAATTCA
>JZKD02S1668185.1:480720-501481 GCA_000966675.3 Picea glauca
TCTCTTGCCACTACAAGGAGAACACCTTCTAGAGAAGGTTTTGTGTTACAAAATTTGGAAAAAAATTCAAAAAAAAACTCTGCTACAACCTCCTCTATCGGTTGTGGAGGTTTTAATGGATGTTCCATATAACTAAAAAAATTGGACAAGCGGAGGTTGTAACGGAGGTTTGTTTTTTCAGTGCTTTTATTGTCAAAATGCATTGGTGCACCCTTACATAAAATGCCCTAGTGAGTACTTAAAATGAAAATATACTAGCATTCCCTTACATAAAATAACCTAGTATGTACATAAAACTAAAAGACACTGATGCGCCATTACATAAAATTCCTCAGTACGTACATAAAATTAAAAGGCACAGGTGTGCCATTACATAAAATTCCCCGGTGCGTACATAAAATTAAAAGGAACTGGTGCATTTTTATCTAGGTGGATATTGGTGGCTACCCACCTATTCCACTAATTCCAAATGGTTCTACATCTTAGTATTTTTTCTACAGCTCTTCGTGTATCAAACTTTTAGGTTAGTTTTGAGGCCCTAAATGGCATTTTTTGGCGCGACAATTCCCATTAAGTAACTGAAAGCATATAATGGGTCATTCAGAATGTGTACTTCTTGGCTATACATTTTTTATGGGCTACTGATCACTCCAAAGGGAGATTGTATGCAAAAGTGGTGCCCCTGGGAAATTGATGTATCAACTAACCACATCGGGGCCCACAAACCTTTTGGCGTTTGATATTTTTTGGTTAGGGTTTTGGATGCTTAGGGTTTTATCATTAATGATTTATGTTAAAATTCATTTTTGACCTCTTTGTAATCAGCTTCTTGTGAATGAGCATAGCTAACACATCTATTTCTTCAAGGATAAGCTACCACCATTCTAGCTAGTTTGTGTGCTTTACATTTTACAATCTTTTGTATTCCATTCATTAATAGAATCTAAGTTTAATTATATTAATATGATTCGTTCAATATCTTTGTGTGTTTATTTGTTATATCTCTGTCTTCATTTCGTTCTCAGCATAATCTGGATCTCATTTATAGTTATTACTCCTTGTATTCCCATTTTGTTGCATGCAACACTGGTGCTCTTATAATTTGTACGCATCGGTTTTGTATTGTTTATGTATATGGCACCGAGGATTTCTAAGTTTTTTAACATACTGGTGCACTTTTGTTTATGTATGTCCTAGTGCTCATATAATTCGTACATGTAGGTGCCTGTAATACCCTGTGCACAGAAAGGTACTGAAATTTTGAATATTTGAGGTGAGATGTCGACGTGAGTATTTTCTCTGAAGCATCGATTCTTTTATTACATTTAAAAAATCAATGATTTTATTATATTTAAATATCCAATGCATTTATGTTATTTAAAGCATCGATGATTTTATTATATTTAGAGAACTGGTGTGTATTTCTCACATGTGCACCATAAAATTATTAAACAATATATATTATCACATGTTATATGCCTCGGTGCTTCAACATACTTAATATGCATTGTTACTTCGGTATACTTAATAGGAACCAATGTGTATATCTCGTTAAAAAAAAACAATTTCTATATTATGGCACACACCATTTTTTGAGTTCATAAGAATGTATCGATAGGTATATATTTTAAATAATTGTTTTTTACAAATTTCAGATAATCATCTCAAAATCAAAAAAAAATTGTATTAATATTGTTTTGTATATTTATGTTATTGCAATTTGATTTAATGATTTCATTAATGCGATATACAATGGATTACACCTTTGTTATTTGCAACATTGTAAATCATCCACATATCAATTAATCATCAACGCAACATTTTACAACATTTGACTATGCAATAAAATAAGAAACCCATTTTATTATGTATGAATAAGAGACCCGTGGTCATACAAAATGGGAAAACTAAAAGGCCACAATAATCAAACTGGAACAAATATGTAATTTTTACACTTATTGCTAACATGCCATTATGCAATTGGGACATTATGTCCACTACATTAAGAAAAATCTCTGATTTTTAGAGACATATATTCCAAAACATACAACTTGCAATAACATTCAATTATATTGACTGTCATTTATCACTTGAATTGTTTGCATTGCTCGACATGTGTGCATCCCTCATTTCTTGATCAATTGTAGGGGATATTGTACTTTTTTTATTTAAACAGATGCTTTCTTGCTCGACTTGTTTTCGACATTCCATCTATTCAGGTTCCATATACAAACATAGAAATAAAGTGTAATAAGTAAATCTACATGTATATATTAGGATATTGTCATGATTGTGTGAATAAAAAAGGGTACCATAGCAACAAGTGATTCATAAACACTACACATGCTTTTGAAGCTATGCCTCATGTCGTGTGTCAAAATATCTTGTGTTGGCTCCTCTCCATACTTTTTTCCTACATATTTAATGTGTCATGACAAAGCATAGTTGATATAATTAATATAATTTAGGTTTCTTATTGTTCCATTAATTATAAAATAAGGGAAGTTAAACAACATAGCTACTTACAAATTGTTCAATTAAATATTGATACTTGAACATATATTCACAACCCTCACTTAACCCAATGTTGATCAATTATTCGGTTGGCTCTTCTTTGTATGTTAGAACATATTAGAAGACATCCATGGACGAGTGTAAATCAATTATTTAAATAGAAATATCACAAAAAATATGAAAACTTAAGTAACGTTGAAAACATAAGTTCTTACAAAGTTTGTGATCAACCATTTTCTTCCTTGTCATCTTGTCTTATGTGTTGATTGGGTTCCATTCTTTTTTCTTTTCTGCAACAAAACAATTAAAAATTAGTATTTCATATGATAATTAAATTTGATGTACATAAAGAATAAATAAATGACCACATACCTCTAATGCACATTCATGTTGGAATGCCTCCTCCTATGATGCAATTATGTTCATTTATTTTACCATCTCATTGTACACTTTTTTGGACATCCCCACTAGCATGTATTGGCTTTCCTCTCATTTGTCTCTTGGAATTTTCATAATCTTCCCAAAAAATGAAAAAGCACATTAATTTTTTTTTAAATGGACATGAAAGTAAATATAGAAAAACAAATTATTTTGGTATGAAACATATTATAGAAAAACATGTTTAGTAATAATTCCTTTTAAATTATTTTTTTTGGTTATTGTAAGTATTTTCTATTGCAAGTCTCACGGGTCTCACTGACCATGGCTCCAAAAACGCTTCTTGTAGTTTACGTATAACCTGATTCTTTGAGTCACTGGATTCATTTTTGTATTGTAAGTGAAAAGTACGTCTATATGTTATTTCCACTATATCCCTCAAAGCTATGTAAAATAATTTTTCCTCTCATTGACTTCAAGAACCACTCCAGATGAATCGATGACCAAGACATCATCATTACTTACATCCTTAATAATTTTTTTCCTCTTAGGACAAGATTCCATTCCCTCGCTATTGTTCCCTGCACAATATTATAAAACAAAAGTGAAAATGAGTATTTAAAACTTGTTAGTGATTAATGTTAAGAAATTCATTTTTAAGTAAAAAGTAAAAGAAAAAATTCATGTTGATTACCTTTTGATCCACCTTTTCCCTCTCTTTGCAACATTTCCATAAATTCTATGTTCTTTTTCACTCAAATTGTGAACAATCTTATCGATTTTCTTCAAGTTAGTGCTCTGTATGACAACCATTAACCAATACACATCATTAATTTAAACTTACAAATATTTCAAATATATTAAATTTTTAATAAAACTAAAAGAAATTTCCTCCCTCTCTTGTTGGGATGATCTACCATGATTCTCCTTGTTGTTATAGCGGCATTTGACACCATATATGCTTATAATGACTTATTGACCCTAGTTACATCCCTTTCCTTGCTTGCATGACCTTTCCCCCCTTTTTCCTCCTTAAAAATACTTTTAAAAACCCCATCTTTGTTGATGTACATGACTATTTGATGTACGCAACTATTCTTAAATATCTCGTGTATGTACTCTGGTTTCCAGTTAGCAACCCACATACATGTTAATTTGGCTAAAAAAAAAATTAATAAATATTGACTTTTCGGGAGGAGTTGATGGGTTCCTCTGGTTCCTAACCTCCTGTAGTCCTTCCATAACTACCCCAATTGTCAAAAAGGAGTATAAATTGGAGCCTTGGGGTGGAGGAAAAATAGAACAAAGAAATGCATCCTTATTTTGTTATTTTTAATTCAGTTCTACAAGTCCCATTTTCCCCTTGCATATGAAATTATCCCTTCCATATGGAAACCCTTGTTTTTAGAAGTTGTGTTATCCCTATCTTGTTAAGAATAAATACCTTGCCTTCCTTGGACTTGTTTGAGCACAAAGTATTGGAGGTATTGTTGATCATCTCTGGCCTTGGGTGGAGAAACTTGGAGCCCAAATTCGAGACCATGCCGCAACGGTAACAGGTTGTAACCAACTTTTTATGTTGTTCATAATAAAATATCTCTCATTCTCGTCCAATTTCATACGTTTATTTTTTATATTCTAATTTGAATCTATTATGAAAATTGTAATTTTCATGCTTTAGTTGGTTATTAGATAACTACCTCTTTGTAGTTGCTCGTCTCTTTGCATGCAGGATATTTCTAAGTATTATTGTAGAAGAGCACTGGAGTGAAGGTCTTCATGTGGGATCGACATCAAACGTCAAAATCTAAGTTTGTTATCTTCTCTCTCCATTAAAAGTTGGTTATTGCAAATAAGTTATTCTCAATTGATTACTTGATTTGAGCTCGAGAGTGGTCTTTTAGGGTATCACTATGTTGTCTCCCTAACTCATATCCATAGAACATTGTATTTTGTAACATAATTGGAAACTCCACTGGGGAATCTCCCTTTTTGGGTCATCAGGGGTGCTTGTGGTTTGTATTTATCTTGAATATTTTTCTATGTATTTGGCCATTATTTAGAATTCTCTTAATTTTTGTAATCCTTATTAAGTATTCCAAGCCATTTTCTGTCAAGTTTGAGGGGTATTTACTGGGTGTACACGTGTTTATTTGAGAACATACACATACACATGCGACTTTCCTTGAACAAAGTCACATACATATGCTAGATGTAAGTGTGAAAGTCACGTACATGTTCTAGGGTTGTGTTTTTCTCTTATTCTCAGATCACTCGAAGTTGGGTTGTGGTACTATAGGGTCTTCTTGGATCTTGATAGTCATTCTTGGTTTTGTTTTTTGGTTTCCACTATTTTTTGGCTTTCTTTTGATCTTTGTGTTGCATTTTGAGTTTTGGGCTTTAGACGTAATTTTTCCAAGTTTTCCTAAGTATATACACACTTTCCTTTGATAACAGGCACGTGCATATGCTACTTATATATAGGATTTAAGCACGTACATGTGTGCTCAAAAACATGTAAATGTGGGGTCATATACGTGCCCTGTAGAAAGCCAAAGCATGGAATTACACTCTATGTAGAAGAAAAATTCAAGTAAAAATCTCACACATGCTCCATATAGTGATATAGGGCACGCACATAAGCTTATATATGCTACCTACAATGGATACAGTCGCGTACACCTCCTAAAAGGTGACTTTTTTGCTTGTTTTTCATCTTGTTTTAGCCCTGTTTTGGCTTGTTTGGGAGTATTTTTGGGGGAGTTTGGTCTCAAAACTTTTTATGGCCTATAGGAGGTTGGTAAGGCCATGAATTTTAATGGAAAATAATTTTTTTATCCATATTTGTCTCCCTTTTATCCCTTGCATTGCATCGCTATAAGACTAGTCTTGTTCTCAGGATCTCATTTTCATGGTCGTTATGGTGATTATCTTTGAAATTTGAGTTTATATTTGAGTTAGAAAAAAATATTTTGTGTTTTCCTTGGATTTTTCAAACACAAAACAACAAGATTTTCTTTCTTTCAACATCTTTTGTTATCTTTTACTTTGAAAGAAAGAAAATGAAAATGAAAAAACCCTAGTTTCCTACTAGTCAAGTTTCTTTCTTTCTGCTGCATTGTTTTGTTTAATATTTGAAAAAGAAAAAAGATATTAGCATAGGATTTTGTTTTCTTCTCATATGAAAGAATTTCAAAGGAAAAATAACAAATAACATCCTCATATTTTCTTATTTTTTTTTCTCGAAAGGATGCATTGTGCATTTTGCATCAAAAAGAGAATATATTGCATTTCAAGGTTTGAAAGTTTGTTCATGCATTTTTCTTTTTTGAAACTCTTTTTCATTGAAGAATTAGTGTAAAGTTTTATTTTCCAGTGTTATTACAATTTTTATTTTTTCAAGAGTCTCAAACAACATCAATTTCACTTCTATATCCTTTGAGTAAAAAACAACTGCTAAAATGAACAGTAAACTTAAAATTTACTAGATTGTGTTTCTAGGGTTTATTAACAAGTTTAGGGTTAGGGACTTGGATTAGGATTGGAGAGATAAATATCCAAGGTCAGTAAAAAAAAATAGGGGTTTGAATTAGGGAGGGTAAAAACCAATTGTCGTATAGGTGTGGTTAGGAAACTCCTCTCACACAAGAGACAAACATGAGGTCGCGTGAGGAAATCCGAGGAGATAACCCCTCCAAAGCATGATAGAGCATTGTAGAGAGATCATAATTTGGGGGTTTCATTAGTGCCCATACCTCCCTAAGATTCGATGATTTCAAGGCTTAGGGATTTTTTACCCTTCACATACATTCAATCTTGATTATCGATTGTTCCCTTGGATGTTGATTGTGAGTTGGTATCCCTAGTTTCTATTCCTAGGTATCTCATAGGTGACTAGAGGGGGTTTCAATGGTACGTGAGGCAGATGTCGTATCACGCTATAAATACCCCTGGAGGGTACCCCATGAAGCGAGGGTTACTTTCACTGGGTAGGGTTGGTAAGTGGAGGTTGGGGTAATTTCTTCTCACTCCTTCATTCATTGGTCTCAAAAATTGATCAACCTATGTTGGTTTCCAGAAGGTCCCTTTCCACTTTTTCATTTCTTTGGACTCGGGACCTTATCCACCTGGGCTAAAATTTTGGAGAAGTTATTTTTTGTGATGTTTCTCTTAGGATGTTTTAATGGAGTGATTCTTTGTATAGTTGGCCTTAGGTTGTTTCAGTATCACCGCTTTTGGATCGTTGATTCAACACGGTCGACCAACCACTTCGTTGGTCGGGAATGACCCCTAGTATTTCTCTTGAAAGTGTGGAGCCGCCTCTTAGAAGGTGTGGGATTTTATACCACTGGTTCACCAGAGTCAGTGTGTGAAAAAATTTCGGACATGAAAAATCCCACAAGGGATGAACCTATGCATAAGAAAGTTATGGCCAAATTTCTTTAGGATACCAACCAAGGGACCCTTTCCCAAGGGGATTCTTGTGATTTTCCATTCTTTGGAAACGTTGGTGCCCCCTTGATGGCCACACTGAACATTCATTTTTTGAATGTAGGATTACCATTTTGGTTGTGGACCACTCTGAACGTCCTGAATGATCTTTATGATTCTTAGATAAGCACCTCATGTCATTGGCAACGAATGCATGTTGATCCTTCACCTTCTACATTAGTGAAGTCTACTCCTTCTCCCTCTTTTGGTAAAAGTTTCGCTACTAGTAACCCGAATTATAAAAGGAATAGGAAGAGGAATAGTATGAATAATATGTCTCCAACCTCTATTAGTCACATTGGAGACATGTCACCAGCCTCTTCTAGTCATTTTGGGGGAAAGCAACCATCCTCTGAGAGTCATGGTGGGGGCACAAGTCCAGTCATTGTGAGTCATACTGGAAATAGTTCACCAACCTATTCTAGTCACGTTAGATTTATGTCAACAACCTCTGTGATTCATGTCGAAGACAAGTAACCAGTTGTTGCAAGTCACGCTGGGGGCACAAGTCCAGTCACTGCTAGTCATAGTGGAAACATGTCACCAACCTCTACAAGTCATGTTGGATACCAGAAAATGGCCTATGTTATTCATGTTGGGAGCATGAAATCAACTTCTTCTAGTCATGTTGGATTTATGTCAACAACCTCTAGGATTCATGTTTCATACAAGAAACCAACCACTACAATTCATGATGGGGGCAAGAGTCTATTCATTGCTAGTCATACTAGACAAGTGTCAGTAACATATGCTAGTCATGTTGGAGACATGTCACCAACCTATATAGGTCATATTGGATTTCTTCACCTAGCCACTACAATTCATTCTTAGGGCAACCCACCATCCACTGCAAGTCATGCTGGGGGAATTGATATGGTTGAGAAACCTAGACGAATAGGGTGTAATCTCGAGTTTCATTGTAAACTTTGCAAGGGATATCACCTTACTCATTTTCACCCTACTATTTCCATGGTATGAAGAGTGTGGTCCTTATCTAAAGGCCCTTCTAGTTATGAGTCATCTTCAGTTTCCCAAAAATATATCCAATCATTTTTTGATGAAGTCGTCATGTTGATGCAATCTTCGACCGATACCACTCTCATTTTGAGGGGTGATGCATCTCTTGACCATGTTGTCTCGCATCCTATTCAACCATTGGTTGAGGAATTTCCCATGTTGATGCAACCTATGATCGATCCCACTCTTCTCTTAGAGAGTTATGAGTATACCGAAGTGGTCTCATTGATGCAATGTTTGGTTGACCCCACTTTTATTTCATAGAGTGATACATTTTTTGAATATGTATTTAGAATTTCCAATTCAATACCTTTTGAACAAGGAGTCAATCCACTCTCTTCAAGTCTGCTCCCTCCAAGCCCCAAGATGGTTTCCTTTGATTGGAATGATTTTGGTGAGTCTCATCTTCCTTCTTCTACACCTTTCTAGATAATGGTTAAAGTTAATTCAATGGATATTTACTGATGTATTGTAGATGAATGATCCTCTGCAAGTATTTTATCCTCCTCAGCTTGGAAAGATTTGGGTTCTCCCAAGCTTATGTCAGTTACCAATGAGCTATTGGCTTTTGATAGAATACCTAGTGAATATTTGGGGATTCTTCCTTAGTTTCCTATCACGTTAGGTGGGAAGACTATCCTAGTCGATCTATTAGTGGTGCTAGGCCCTTTATATTTTAATATGCTTCTTGGGTGTGATTATGTGTATGTTATCAATGTTGTGTTATTTATGCTCTTCCATGTGATGCATTTCCCTCACAACGAAATCATTGTCACTATTGATAATATTTCATCTAATAATCACCATCCTAGTTCGTCTTTAGCTCAGGTTTCCCCTTTGTGTGTTCCTATTGTTCGAGTAGACTCTTCCCCACCATAGGTGAATTATGTGGCACCATATCCTCAGTGTTCAATTTCTTCTGAGAAAGGATTTTTATAGTCATGTTTTCCTTCTCGAGACAAGGTCTCGACAATTGATCATATAGGTTATCCAATGGGGGAAGGTGAGCTATTACTTTCCCCTTTTGGCCCGAGTCATATTGTGTTTCCTCTTGATTTTTATCTTACTATTTGTGAGACCTCGAGCCTTGGTATTTGTGTGTTGTCAAGCCCTGGTTTCATGGATTTTAAGTTTCCTTAAGATGATGTTATCCTTGAAGCTATGATTATAGATTTTTAACCTCTTCCTGAACTGGAAAATTTATAGTTTGGTTACCATTAGCTACTATTCAAAGAGTCTTTGTCATGTACTATTCCATCTGGTACATGCCAGATTCGTACCTCGGTTAGGTCCTTTCAATATTTTCATTCGAGTCCTTCCAAATATTTGGCCTTTTGTTACTCCTTATGCTAGATGATGGAGGATGCATTAATTCCTTCCTTCTGGTGGATCTCTTCCTATTGACTTCAACACATGTTACTTTGCGACAAGGATCTAGAGTCATTTTTAGTACCTTGGGGCTTGCATTCATCAGTGGCAAGTTCCCTTGATATTGACAGTGGGAATACATCAATGTCCCCTGATCAATAGATTATATCAGGTGTTCGACATCAACTCCTTTATTCACACTTGTTATATTGTACTAGGTACATTGATGCCCATTATCATTATAGGTGGGTTTTCTCGTGTTTGTTAATGGTATACATCAATGACCGATAATCAAATGGTGTCTCACTATTTTCAATTCCAACACATATATTCACATAGTGTTGACTTGTACCATAGCAGATTGTTTTTATGACTTCGGGTGAAGTATGAGCATCACCTATTTTTTGCTCCTACCTAAATTGTATTGATTGTACCACCCTCTCCAACATTGGGACTTGCAGAGGATTAGTTTGTTCACTCCATTGGTTCCAAATATCCTCTATTCTTATTATGAGACATAGATCCATTGTGTATCCATTTGTAGCTATGATCTATATTTTTGCATGGATCCACTGCGTATTTTCTCATGGCCATGATTTCTACTTCTGTATATTACATGGATCCACTATGTATAGTTTTTGTGGCCATGGACATCAATTCTTCTTTTATCACTAATGGATCTGTAGTGTACTTGATTTGGTGGTCATGCTCACATCACACTCAAGCATGGAAATTCCTGACTTGAGAAGAGAGTATCTTACTTTTTTCTATTTTAGGTATTGTTCCGGGATTGGTCTTCAAGTACTCCTACCTAATGGCCCCTCCACAATCTCGTGACTATTTGTAATGTATTTCGGCCATCAATTTCTCTTATGACCTCACACATTAGGGGCCATCTGTTATAGCATAATTTTACACCACATATGATTATGATGACTCATTGGCCTCAGTTACATCCCTTTCCCTGCTTGCAGGACCAAAATCCCCCTTTTCCTCCTAAAAAATACTCAAGAAATCCCAGTTTGCTTGATGTACGCAACTCTCCTTAAAGTAATTCATGTACATACCTACCTTGCTAGTTAGAAACTCGTGTACATGTTTAATTAGCTCAAAAAAATAATTAATCTCGATATTTCGAGCAAAGTTGACGGGTTTCTTAGGTTCCCGACCTCCTGTATCCCATTCATAACTATTCCAACTGTCAAAAGAGAGTATGAATTAGAGCCTTGGGATGGAGGAAGGATAAAAAAGAATTGCATCCTTATGCTAACATTTTCATTATATACCTGCAAGTGCCCTATTTACCCCTACTTCTAATATTGGCATTCCCTTCTAAAAACCCTTGTTTTTAGAATTCGTGTTCTCCTTATATTGTGAAGAAGAAAGCCATTACTTCCTTGGACCTTTTGGAACAAAAAAATTTGGAGGTTTTTCTTGTCATATCTGGACTTGGGTGGAGGAAATTGGAGCCCAGTTTCAAGATCGTTTCATAGAAGTTACAGGTTATAACCAACTTATATGTTTTTATTAATAAAATATCTTTCGTTCTCGTCCATTTCTATTTGTTGATTCATATTTTAATGAGATTTTGTATGTCTTCTTCCTAATCTATTACGCAAATTGAAATGATCATGTTTAGTTAGTTAGCAAATAAATACCTATTTAAATTTTCTTGTCTCTTTGATTGTAGGATTTTTCAAAGGATCGTTGTGTAAGAGTTTTGGAGCGAAATTTATTGAGTAGCATCGACATCAAACATTTGATTTCGGGTATGTTCTCTTTTCTATCTTTTGAAATTTAGTTATTGCAAGTAGTTAATTTTAATTAACTACCTTGTTTAGAGTCTAAAAGTGGCCTTCTATGGAACCACTCTATTGTGGCCCTAACCCATATCCATAGGACTTAGCTTTTTGTGCCCCTGGAGAAATACTATGCATAATTCGTAAGGCTATGCACTGTTATGTACATATTGTACTTTTAGGGTTTATTGTTTCCAAGTTATGTATCCCATAGCACTTATTTTTATCATAGGTTTCTATATTGGACTTATTAACCTCTAGGTGAGTGCTTTTGGTATTATATACAAGACTTTGAAGACATTTTTCTTTGGTACCTTTTCTTCCATGTCTATCCATTCTGACAAGTAATGATCTCAAAACTGACATATTGGTTATGTTTTCCCCTTCATGCATTTTTTCATTGTCCATTTCTTGTTTAATTTTTCCTTAAGATCGACCCCAATGAGTTGTGACATGAAATCTTCATTGTTGTTTAGAAGTGTTGTATATCACGTGGTAGATGCTACCATTCATGGGTTCCCTAGTTAGAACATTTTTCACAGTCTGGCACCCATACTGAAATACTTCTATAGGCTTGGAAGCCATGTTTTGTCTCGCCATGACTTTGCATTGAAGCCTCATATCTTCTTCTCATATTTTTCTGGCCAATTACTTGCGAGGCCTCCAAAATTATTGTGTTGAGTTGTACTTGCATTTCATATTGACCACTTGTGCTTTTCGAGACTAATGTCAAATTCATATTTTTGTTATATATCCATTTGCATGTGCATTCTCGAATAGTTTCCATCCTTGAAATACTAGCATTTGCAACTTGACACCCTTATCCCTGGAGGAAAATCCCCCCGAGCATCCATATCCTACATGCATTTCCTTTCATTAAGAATAGGTATGTTCCTTATGCATGGAACTATTTTTCTCGTCCGCGATGCTCATTTCATCCATTGTAACATAGCATTATTTTATTCTTTTTCATGATTTATAATATGAAAAACAAAAACAAAAAAAGAAGGATGTGAATCAGTCTTGTTTTTTATATGGAAGCTACTTATATTTCCCTTGAACAGAACACAATATTATGAGTATTTATCTCACTAACTTGGTTTTAGTATGGATTTAGGAGGCCTTTCCTCATTTTTGAGCATAATCTCCTCCATTTGGTTATTCTTCCAATCATATGGATTGTTTGTTGATGCCTCATGTGTCATAGATGTATCCCAGATTATATTCTATGCTTCCCAAGTCACTTTTTTTGTTTTGTTTCTATTCAATGGAATTCAACCTATGTCGGCCACTCTATAGAACTCTTGTCTTTCCAATTCGGCTTTCCCATGTGTCAATTTATTTTTAGTTTCACAAGTATCTTTTGTATCTAACTCATGTTAGTATAGAAGGTCCCCATTGACTTCTTTTTGGTCAGTCTTCTCTTATCGACTCTGACTCATTTCTCCGAGAGTATGAGCTAGAGTTGCAACATGGTCCTATTTACATCATTAATAGGTGACCTTGTGCTCAACGGATGACAATCATCATTGATCACTGACAGTGTGGTTTCCCTTTTGTTTGACATCAACAACCATTATCACACATAGGGATTCATGCAGCACCTTGGTTTCCATTTTATCCCATTAGTGGATTCCTTGTCTTTTTTGGTAGTCTTCATCACTGGATACTATTCAAAGAGTCTATGTCATGTAGCATTCCATATAGTACATGCCGAAGTCATACCTCGGTGTGGTTCCTTCAATATTTTCATCTGATTTCTTCTAAATATTTGGCCTTCTACTATTCCTCATGCTGGATGATGGAGGATTCCTTAATGCCTTCCTTCCAGTGGATCTCTTCCTATCGAATTCAACACATATTTATCTAGGACATGGATCTAGAGTCATTTTTAGTACCTTGGGGTTTTTATTCATCAGTGACAAGTTCCCTTTCTATTAAAAGTGGGAATCCATCAATGTCACCTGATCGGTAGATTTTATCAAGTGTTCGACATCATATCCTTTATTCACACTTGTTAGATTGTACTAGGTACCTTGACTCCCATTATCATTATCGGTGGGTTTTCTCACTTTTGTTAATGATATACATTAATGAATTTTAATCAAGCAGTGTCTCACTGTGTTCAACTTCAACACATCTATTCACATAATTTAGACCCCTACCTCGGCGGTTTGTTTTGAAGACCTCATGGAAATTAATAGCATCACCTCTTTTGTGATCCTACCCGAGTTGTATTGATTGTACCACCTTCTTTGACATTGGTACTTGCAGAGGATCAATTTGTTCACTTCATTGAATCCAGATATCCTCTTTTTTATTCTAATACATAGCTCCATTGTGTATCCATTCGTCGCTATAATCTACATTTGCATGGATCCACTGTGTATTTCTCTCATGGATATGATTTCTACTTTTACATATTACATGGATCCACTTTGTACATTTTTTGTGGCCATGGACATTAGTTATTCTTTCATTATTCATGGATCTATAGTGTACTTGATTTGGTGGCCATGCTTACATCACTCCTAAGCATGGGAACGCCCAACTTGGGAAGAGAGTGTATTACTTGTTTTTGTTGTAGGTATTTTTCTAGAATTGGTGTTCAACTACTCTTACCCAGGACCCTCCGTGATCTCATGATTATTTTGTAATGTATTTTGGCCAACAGTTTCTCTTCTAAACTCACACAATAGGGGGAATCTATTATAACATCATTTGACACCACATATGCTTATGATGACTTGTTGTCCTAAGTTACATCCATTTCCCTTCTCCAAGGACCTTTTTGCCCCTTTTCCTCCTTAAAAATACTTTTAAAAACCCCATATTTGTTGATGTACACGACTATTCTTAAACTATCTCGCATATGTACACTAGTTTCCAATTAGAAATCCTCATACATGTTAATTTGGCTCAAAAAAAATAATAAATCCATAATTTTCGGGCGGAGTTGATGGGTTCCTCAAGTTCTTGACCTCCTGTATCTCTTCCATAAGTACTCCAACTATCAAAAAGGAGTATAAATTGTAGCCTTGGGGTGGATGAAAAATAGAATAGAGAAATGAATCCTTATGTTGTTATTTTTAATTCAGTCTTGCAAGTCCCCTTTTCCACTTGCATTTGAGATTGTCCCTTCCATATGGAAACCCTTGTTTTCAGAAGTTGTGTTCTCCCTATCTTGTTAGGAATAAATCATTTTCTTGTTCCTTCCTTAGACTTGTTTGGGCACAAAGTGTTGGAGGTATTGTTGATCATCTTTGGCCTTGGGTGGAGGAAATTAGAGCCAAGCTTTGGGACCGTGCCACAGCGGTTATAGGTTGTAATCAAATTTTTACATTGTTCATAATAAAATATCTCTTGTTATTGTCCAATTTCATATGTTGATTCATGTTTTTAGTATATTTTTTATATCCTAATTTGAATCTATTATCCAAAATGTAATGTTCATGCTTTAGATGATTATCAGATAACTACCTCTTTGTAGATGCTTATCTCTTTGTGTGCAAGAGATTTATAAGGATTGTTGTAGAAGAGCACTAGAGTGAAGGTCTTCATGTGGGATCAAAATCAAACATCGAAATCCAAGGTTTTTTTCTTCTCTCTCCCTTAAAAGTTAGTTATTGCAAATTAGTTATTTTCAATTGACTACTTGATATTAGTCTGAGAGTGGTCTTTTAGGGTATTGCTTTGTTATGGCCCTGAACTATGGCCATAGGACATTGTTTTATGTAACAGCTGAAATAAGATGTTTTCCTTGAACTTATATCAACCATATTATATTTTTTAAAAATTAGGAATTATCATAAATAGAAATTATGAAATTTTTATATAATCTAGTATTTTGGTGCATGTCATTAAAAGGAATGCCTTGGGGTGTCAAAATATACACACATCATTGTGTATTATTATTCATTGCACACCACTAACCCATATGCATATGATACTAAAATCAATACTATTTATATTTTTGACTAATCAATGTTTTTGACAGATATATGCAACCCAATTTATTGATCTATATAGTGAGCACTGGAGTGCTACCTCAGTCCAGTGCACCCCGGTGTGATTTCCTGTGCAATGCGCACCACATACCATGGAATTTGTTTTTGATAAAAAAAAGTGACAATGATAGGGTTTGGGATCTAATGAAATGATTGGTACTATTGCAACAGATACCAAACACCTCATATACAACTAAATAAGCCCTATAAAAATCAATTGCTTAAAAAAAGAAAATGTACTTATAAAATATAGAGAGGGGAACCAAAATAAACAATAAGAAAGATAGGGCTTCCAATACTAAAGGTAAATATGAAACCCTTTTTTTTTTAACATGCATTGAAAATAGTTTGAATGAAATAGATAAAGATTGAAATGATCAGTAAAATGAAATCACATGCCTGAAATTTCTTCTTTGAAGATTTGTATGTGCCCTATGGATCCATTCCAAATTCGAATCTTTAGGAAAATATACCCACTCCAAAGTCTTTGAAAGTAAATATCTCTTCCACAAATATTCCCTCTAAATTTTGCAAAAAAAATGAAATATTGAATATTATTTTAATTTATAAACAAATACATTTCAAAAAATGAAATTCTCACTCTTTTTTTCATTTTGTTTTTTCACTATATATACCATATCGGTGTGCTACAAAGTGTACTGATACACTTTGTATATAAAAAACACTTAGTAAAATATATATTTAAAACCTTAAATTTGTCGTCAAATCGATGCGCCACACATATTAATGCACCTCAGTGCATATCTACTTAAAAACGCATCGATACCAATCTTATCGACAAAATAGAAATGTAAACCTCTGCAATTAAAATTTACGGATATGTTTCTTTGTGGAGGCTCTAAATAAGGTCACGATTTGATGTGTTTCATAGTGTAGCACATCGGTGCATTCTATATATACAGACACACTTGTGCATATGAAAATAATTAAAATCATCGATAACTTTTAATATCAAATTCATTCACATATTGATGATGGATTTGGATCAAATGCGGGGAAAAAAATGTTATAATATCAAATGACCAATTATTTAGTTTCCGTCTCGTTCTATATCGTTGCAATTTTTTCAACTTCTCCCCCACTATTTGAAGTCTAAATTTTATTTATAATTCATTTATCTTATTGAATTTGTGTCAATTATGCACATGCATTTGAATAATTGTTCATTGAATTTTGTAGGATCATAATTCAGGATCGATTTCATATGCGTGATATATTACACTAGTGCAAAATTGTTGCAAGATCTTATTAGGAGAAAGATACAACATGAAAATGTTTGAGAAAAATGGACAATTGTTTTACCCTTCCAATTGTAACATCACATCTTCTAGTAACATTTAAAATGGGTCAATGGTATTACTCTATGAATTGAATCTCTTTTATGACACACTAGTAGTTTGTGGTTATTCAAGTTGTAAAGAGTTAAAGAAGAACCCTCGATGTGTCACATTGTCCCATTATATTAATGATTAACTACCCAAACTTCATGGTCTTGTGCCTCCCACAGTGGTCAATAATCCAATAGGTGATATAGAAAACACATGTAGGAACACTTCCATATGCTTCATTTTTTAAAATTTGGACCTTATGCCCTAAATTATTTGTAACTAGGGACCTTATCGGTGGCACCAGGCACATAAATTTCATTCCCTTCCAATTTTTTCATATTGGCCCCTACTTTGGCATAATGCCCCTTTTCCCTCATTAGCAAGAAAGGACCCTGGTGGATGTCTTAATTATAATACTGTGTCAAACTCAAGAATGACCTAAGGTCCATATTGTATATTTAATAGAAGTTACCAAGAATATTTGGAAAAACAACTAATGATCCATAAGCTTTGTTAGCATGCCCTATCACTAAATATTAATCATTTCCTTGGAATCTACCTACTCCTCCATGAGATCCTCGCCCATCTACTTACTAAAAATTTCATGTTTCTTCGTCTCCACAACCCTCCGCTTGATCACTTTCTCATACAGAAGGGGGATATGGGAAACAAACTCTCACTCTCTCTATTGTTGGTTTCCCTTGTCTTGCCTCTTCCTCAAATAGGACTAGCTTAATGGAAATGACCTCCCCACTCTTGATCATTAACCTCACCTCTCTCTAGATAGATTTGATCCTTTGCCACTCCCTCGGCACTCTGGCCCACATCTCCTCCTCCATGGGCCACTCAAATTTCTCCAAGATAACATTATCATCATCCATGTCGCCATAATCACTAGAATCGATTCACTTGTAAATTTCATACTTAAACCTACTCTTCTTCACCCTGAGGGGCTTATCAAATATCCATTTGATGTTAGAGAGGAATTTTCTAGCCCCACTTGTATAATTGATTGCTCAAAGATGGAATGTTACAATCTTCCAGCAACTAATTATATAAGTGGGGCTGTGAAATTCCTCCTCTAGGTCAAAGATATATTCAATAATCCCCCCAAGGAGAAGAAGATGAAGTATAGGTATGATATTTACAAGAGATCGGTGCCAATTATTATGTCCAAAAGGATGATGAGAACAGTATCTTGGATAAAGTCGAGTATCCCACGGAGGAGAAGATGTGGGCCAAAGCACTAAGGGGATGGAATATAATGAAGTCTATATATAGGGAGGCCATGTTGACAATCAAGAGAAGGTAGGTCGTTTACATTAATCCAATCCATTTCAAGGAAGATGAGGATGTGGAAAAAGAAACGAGAGAGAAGAAAAAGGAAACTAACAACAGAGAGAGAGAGACAGAGAGAGTTTGTTTCCCATGTGCCCCTTTTAGATGCGAAAGTGATCTAGCACATGGTTTTGGAGAAGAAGAAACATGATAGTTTTAGTAAGTACATGTGTGAAGATCTCATGGAGGAGCAGGCCGAGGCCAAGGAAATTCTTAATATTTGGTGATAAGGCATGTTGACAAATATTATGGATCATCAATTGTTTTTCCAAATGTACTTCCTAAATTCTATTAAATATACATTATGGACCTTATGTTGTTCTTGAGGTTGGAAAAGTATTCTCATTAAGACATTCACCAGGTTCATTTCTTGTTGATCAGGGAAAAGTGGCATTGGGAATCTCTTATCGTAGATCTTGGCATTCCTAATTGTGCCAAAGTAGGGGCCAAGATGACGGACTTGGAAGGGAATGAAGTTAATGTGCTCAGTACCACTAACAATGGCCTTGGTTACAGATACTTTGGGGCTATGAAATTCCTCCCCATCCTCAAAGAGATATTTGATAATCCCCCTTGACGTGAAGAAGAGGAGGTGTAGGCATGTGATTTACAACCGAATTGATGCTAGCTCATATTATGGCTACATAAATGATGAGGACAGTATCTTGGAGAAATTTGAGTAGCTCGCAGAGGAGGAGATGCAAGGCAGATAATTGAGGAAGTGGTATAGGATAGTGTGCTAAATTGTGAGAGGTACCGAAGAGTGACCTGTGTTTTATCTTCACAAAGAAAAACCTCCACAAAATTTAATTGTGGAGGTTTCCATATGTAGTTTGTGAATTAAATTTTTTTGGTTGTTGTTGATGTTGCTACTTCTCGCATCGTCGTTATTGTATATGTTTCACATAAAACTATTTTTAGGCACACAAACACACACACACACACATATATATGTATATAGATAAAACAAATTTAAATTATAAAACACAAACATATATAACTAATTTGTATTTATCAAAAACTGGAAGTAATTTTTGTTTGCAAACAAAAAGTTAAAAAGTAATCAATGCTATTACAAAATATAATAAGCATCACTACCGATGCTATATGTCATACATAAGGCACCAAACAATGGTGTGTTAAATTTAATGCATCGGTGCGTCTGTGTTGGTAGAGAATCAATATCTATAGCGATGTGTTGTGTTATATAGCACATCGGTTACGAGTTGTCATATTTAATAATTATGATTATAATATTTTTTTTAATATAAAAATTATAAATTTAATTATGAACAATTATTATAATGTTATTAATAAAATAAATGAGAAAACAACATTTCATAAGAGTATTTTTTCATTGTAAACATGTTTAATCAACATAGTGTATCTTGTTGAACAACAAACAATTCACCTTGAAGAAGAATTAAACATTATATGGAATTAATGGTTATAAGTTTTTTCATTTACAATCCAATGTAAATTATTACATAAAACTAAAGTTAAACATTGTATGGAAATTGTATATTCTAATGAGTGATACATATTAAATTTAATTTGAAAACAAAAAAAATCATTAGCATACTTATAATACATTTTATAAATCAAACAACAACATCAACATGATTTGAAAAAACACACTATACATGTGTGTTATATTGTTTATAGTGCACCAGTGTCATTTAAAGTGTATTGGTGCAATTATTATGTAAAAATGCATCAAGAAACAATTTAATTGACAAAGTATGTATGCAAACTTCCAGAATCAAAGTTTTGTAGAGGTTGTTCTTTGCGGAGGAAATCACTCTTTAGTGCCTCTCGTAATTTAGTGCATGGATTCAATTATCTTCCGCTTCCTCAATGCTCTACCTCACATCTCCTCCTCTACAGGTTTCTTGACTTTCTCCAAGATACCTTCCTCGTCATTCTTGTAGCCATAATATGAACTGATGTCAATTCACTTGTAAATCACATACATACACCTCCTCTTCTTCGCCTAGAGGGGGATTATCGAATATCTCTTTGAGGATGGGGAAGGATTTTGTATCCCTAAAGTATCTATAACCAGGGCCCTTTCCAATGGAACTGGGAAAATCAACTTCGTTCCCTTCCAAGTCTATCAACTTGACCCCTACTCTGGCATAATTAGGACTTCCAAGATCTACAATGCAAGCTTCCATGTGCCCCTTTGCCTTGATCAACAAGAAAGGACCCTGGTGGATGTATTAATTATAATATTGTGTCAACCTCGGGAATGACCTAAGGCCCATATTTTATATTTAATAGAAGTTAAGAAGAACATTTGGAAAAACAATTGGTGATCCATAATCTTTGTTAGCATGCCTTATCGCTAAATATCAATGATTTTCTTGGCCTCAGCCTACTCATCCATTATATAATCACCCCCCTATAGTTACTAAGAAGCTCATGTTTCTTCTTCTTTGCACCATGTGCTCAATAACTTTCTCATCCAAAAGGGGGGCATGGGAAACTCTCTCTCTCT
>JZKD02S1668185.1:501531-520695 GCA_000966675.3 Picea glauca
GTCATCCATGTTTTTGTTATAACTGGCATCAATTCACCTGTAAATCACATACCTATACTTCCTCTTCTTCACCTCAAGGGGATTATCGAATAGTTGTTTGATGTCAGGGAGGAATTTCCTAGCCCCACTTGTATAACTCATTGTTGGAAGATGGCATGTTATAATATTCCAACAACTAATTATACAAGTGGGGTTGTGAAATTCCTCCCTGAAATCAAAGAGATATTCCATAATCCCCCCAAGGTGAAGAAGAGAAGGTTTAGGAATTACATTTACAAGTGATTTGATGACAGTTATTATGACTACACAAATGATAAGAACCATGTCATGGAGAAAGTCAAGCAGCCCATAGAGGAGGAGATGTGGGCCAAAGCGCAAAGGGAGTGGTATAGGATAAAGTCTATCTAGAGGGAGGATAGGTTGACAATAAATAGTGGGGAGGTCATTTACATTAATCTGGTCCTATTCGAGGAACAAGAGGATGCAACAGAAGAAATGGGAGAGCGGGACAAGGGAAACCAAAAACAAAGAGAGAGAGAGAGAGAGAGAGAGAGTTTGTTTCCCATGTAACCATTTCATATGAGAAAGTGATCGAGCACATGGTTGTGGAGAATAAGAAACATGACCTTCTTAGTAAGTACATGGATGAGGATCTCATGGAGGAGTAGGCCGAGGTCAAGGAAATGATTAATATTTACTAATAAGGCATGCTAACAAAGCTTATGGATCATTAGTTGTTTTTCCAAATGTGCTTCTTAACCTCTATTAAATAAACAATATGGACCTTAGGTCATTCTAGAGGTTGACACAATACTAGAATTAAGACATCCACCCAAGTCCTTTTTTTTTTATCAATGCAAAGGGGAATTGGGAAGCTCTTATCATAGAGCTTGGCAGTCATAATTCTACCAAATTAGGGGCCAAGATGTCGTACTTGGAAGGGAATGAAGTTAATGTGATCAGTGGCACTGAAAAGGGTCTTGGATACATATACTTCGGACTACAAAATTCTTCCCCATCCTCAAGATATATTCAATAAGCCCCCTCGAGGTGAAGAACATGAGGTGTAGGTATGTGATTTACAATTGAATTGATGTCAGTTCATATTATGGATATAGGAATGATGAGGACAATATATTGGAGAAAGTCGAGCAACCTACGAAGGTGGAGATGTGAGGTAGAGCACTAAGGAAATCGAGTCCATGCACTAAATTATAAGAGACACTGAAGAGTGGCCTCTTTTTTTTCCTCTGCAAAGCGAAACCTCAACAAAATTTAATTGTGGAGGTTTTCATATGTAGTTTGTGAATTAAATTACTTTTCTTTTGGCTGCTACTACTATGCTCTTCATCGTCTTTGTATCTAATTCACATAAAATTATTTTTAGGAAAACATATATAGATAAAACAAATTTAAATTATAAAACACAAACATATATAACTAATTTGTATTTATCAAAAACTGAAAGTAATTTTTTTTTGGAAACAAAAAGTGAAAAATTAATTTGTGCTATTAAAAAACATAATAAGCACTGTTGTCGGTGCTCTATGTCAGACATAAGGTACCGAAACAGTATGCTAAATTTCACACATTGGTGTGCCATTGTTAGTAGAGACTCGATATCCATAGTGGTGTGATTTTGTCATAAAAAATATAATAAGCATTGTTGTCGGTGCTCTATGTCAGACATAAGGTACCGAAACAGTATGCTAAATTTCACACATTGGTGTGCCATTGTTAGTAGAGACTCGATATCCATAGTGGTGTGTTGTGTTATATAGTGCACTATTTATGGGTTGTCATACAAAACGCATCGCACTACCATTTTAGATATGAATTATGTAACATGGTGCAATTGGTTCTATGGAACACACAACTTTAACATAATTTTTAACTTTTAAACCAAGTGATGTGCTTTTTAATATGAAAAGAACCTATAATCTATTTTCCTTGGAGCACCAAATGCTTTCTAATGGTGTGTTGTATTTTATGATGCACTGGTAATGGGCCCATTTTAAAAGACACACCACTACGATAATTTTTTAAATATTTGTCCCAATGCAACTCCATTAACAACACTAGTGTGTAGTGGTAAATTTATCGCACCAACGGTCCATTTTTATATTTTTTTATGTTGTTACTGGTGTATTTTTCACATAATGCACTGGTAATGGGGTGTCCCATAAAGTGAACTACTATAGTAAATTATTATGAATTTTCCTCGCTGTCTTGCAATACACAACACTGGTGCATTTTATGTATTTGATGCACCGCCAAGCAAAAAAATTGTAACAAAAAAATAGGCGGTGCATTTGATTAATAGAATGCACCAATGTGTTTATATTAATTGGTGCACCACCAAGGATCTTAGCGGTTCTTACCATAAGATGCAATGTGTTGATAATTTGTAAAAAAAAATCTTGATGTTGTGCTCTTTACAACATCGGTGTGTTTTTTGGACCTATGGGCACCACTAGGTTAAATTGTTTTATCACAACTTAAGCAATGCGATGTATTACTTCTAATGCAACAAATCTAATGTGATATTGGAGCATTGATGTTTTGTTCAACGGTGCTTTGTGAATCATATATCATCGGTCACATGGCATCCAATGAGATGCCCCTCTATTCCAAGTTGGTCAATATCTATCCCAGTGTGGCTCTATAAACGACACCACTACATTTGGTAAAAATGATTGTACTGATACATTAAATTTTATGGAATGTAAAGTTAGCAGTGTTCTTAGTTAAATGTAACATCATGATGCAAGGAGAAACTAAGTATGCATTGGTTGCAGGGTGTCTAAAGGGATGCATCGCTTTGTTTTTAAAATGTATGGAAGTTCTATTCCTTGAACGAAATCGGTGCATGTGTTTATATTTGATGCATCGAAAGTGGTTCTTGTCGTAAATTTAACATGGTACATAGTGCCTTGGGGCAGGCTGAAGTGTTCCAAGAACACAACATGAAATTGGAAAAAAAATTGAAAACAAATCCCAATTTCAAGATAAATTCAAACTTTAATTTGATGAAAAGGAAAATAGGAAGGTAATAAACAATTTACATGGAGTCTTATGTCCCGAGGAGGCATGGTTTCACCATTCAGAGGAAATGAAAAATTGTGGTAATTTTCAAAATTTGGAAATGTGTGGAATCTACCAATGGAGATATCCAATTCGTTGTAGAGCACCGGAAACAATGCATCTTTGGAATGAGGGTGAGAATTGGTCCTTGCTTTAGGTTGGAAGGATGAAGTGTAACAATGAAAATTAATTTTGTAATGCTTTTTTATTTACTTTACTTCATTGCACCTGATGATAGTGAGGCACACCAAGGTGTAATGCTCAACAACACCAGTGCGCATTGATCAATGCTTTTTATTTTTATTATAATGTATGACTATGCTTTTGAACACAGATACGTGATTGTTACCAAAGTAGCTAGCATATATACGTGCGTTGTCTGAAGGCAGAGCACATATGCATGCATGCAGAACTACTGCAGGGCACGTATCATTCTGTAAATGCTCAAAAAAAAATGAAAAACACAATCCAGCCCAGGCAGGGAGCACTGGTACTGAAAACTAGAGTCCCTCAGAGACAAAGAAAATAACTTTGGCAAAGAAAATGCAAGGAAAATTTTGATCAAACAAAGCTAATCTGAGGCTATTCCTATGTTATAGACTGCAACAAAAAGGCTATGACCAAATCCAGGAAACCCTTGAGAAGGATCACTCCGGACAGGGAAACAGGATGACTGCCTCTAAAAAAAAAAAATATGGCCTTAAGCACGCAACTGACACTTCAGCAACCCAGCAGATATACGCGGGATGTCTAAAGGTAGGGTGGATTTATACACGTGCAGGGATTCTGCAGACCACATATACCTCTATAAATTTATGGGATGAAAATTAAACAGCTAAGGAATCATGCAGGGAGTACTGGTATGGAAAACCAGAATCCCTACAAGCTCAGACTCTTGCAAAAACTTAGAAAAAAGGTAATAAACAAATTATTAAATACCCAAAAAGTATCCCCAGAAAACCATAGAGATTCCCCAATATGGTCACCAATTATGTTGTGGGTGGGAAATCCCTCCTACGGACTAACATTAAGGCTTTTATCATGCATGTAGAAATGACCTAAAGTCTCCTACTTTCTACCAACATCCCAATCATAAACCCCATTATTCATATGGAAATTCAAGTTTAAAGAGATCTAGTTATTGTACCTTAGTTTCCATGTTTGATGTCGATCCCTTTAACACTTGGTCGCTCCTTGACTGCAACTCTCCTCCCAACGCTGACCTGCATTCACAAAAGACAAACAAAGAACTCCACATTCATATTATCTATAAACTAATGGGTTAGAGATTCTATCAAAATATAATCAAATTTAAATATTGACAATCTCATGTGGCGGGACAGGAAAAGTACTTCTTTTATTAATCTCACGAGAGTAACCTTACGATGGTGAGATCGGCCACTGCTCCTCGAATATGGTCCTGGGATCCTCTTCAAATGTGCTCCAATTGCATCTGTATATGCTTCTCTTCACACAATAGTTGCAAAAGGTTGGGGCAAGGGGAATACTAAATCGGGTATAGTTTCTTTGCTATGATTTTCCTTCTTCCAAATGGGGCCCCTACCCCTTCTTTTATAGGCTAGAAAGGGACAGGTATTTGGTCAAGTGACCGACTATGGATGATCAGTCGGTTTAGTTAACTCACCCAAAACTATGTGTTATGTATGCAACTTTCCATTTTTTCGTGCTTTTTAGGTATACGCAGGTTGTAGTGTGTCAGCCAGCATGTACAGTAGTGGAGTAGGTCAAGTATGCCTTCAAAGAGAGAGATTTTTAAGAAGTTGTTCAGTAGTGGCTTGGCAAGGAAGTTAAATGTGATGGCCTGATGCTAGGTAAGAATGTCTAGTGAAATTTAGGGTTATAACATATTCCCCCTAATGTGTGAGGTCAGAAGAGCATCTGATGGTCGAAATACATTATCAATCTTCACCAACATACCAACAAGTGAGCCCAAGGACCAAAATTTGGGAGGTGCCATCTACAAAATAACAATTGTCTCACCAAGGTAGGCATACCCATGCTCAGAATGAAATAAAATCATGGCTACCAATCAAATACAATGTAGATCCATGTCATATAACTATATAAAGTGTAACCACGAGCAATACACAGCAAATCTACATCTCAAAATCAAAAAAATATACATGTATAGTATCCATATTCAAGAAGTGAATAAGGCATGATGTCTAGATATGAGGCCTTCAGAGCTCAAGAAACATCTTCAAAATATTCACAACTCAGGTAGGAGTGTAATATGAGTGTACGACTTCACTACCCAGAGGTCTTCGACGGCTTGTCAGGAACAGACTAGAGGATTTTGATGATCAAGTTGAGGGCTTCATGGATTTCGAACAAGGACTTGATTGGGCTTTCGGGATGGCCAGGAATGAGGGTAAGCGACAATCTGCAGAGGGGGCTGACTCAAGCTTGGTAATAACTTCCCTTGGGCAATAGCACTACATAAGATGAGACTCGGGCAAAATGATATTTTGACATAAGTTCACGATGCAGGAGACACCGCAAACTCTCCATATGTTTGGAAGAATAAACAAACAGAGGAGGACACAACTCTATGTAGCAGGAGTAGCTTCCTAAGGTCATATTAAATCCCAGGGCTTGACGAACAAATGAAAGGATGTGCTTTGTCCAAGGGCAACTCATTGTGCTTCCAATAAAAAGAAAATACTTTTCCCTTCCTCTTTTTGGGGTATATTTGATTTTTTTTGTCTTTTTCAATAATTTTGGAAAGATTGAAAAAGAATAAAAGAATGTTACGTTACAAAGGAGGATCGAGTGCTGCAAACATACTAGTTCCAAGTGCACGGAACACAGGGATGCTCAGGGAAAAGGGACATATGCAGGAAAAGGACACTCGGGAAAAATCCTCCAGGGGCCAAAGGTGTCAAGACGCAGAAGAAAAGTGCTACAAGGCTTGCGTATAAGGCATGCTTCATATTGTTTAGTTGAGAGTAACATGGAGCTGGCATTATGCCAAAGACGCAGGTATGCAAACGCGATTAATAAGACACACAATGGCAACGTCCTTCGATGTAATTTTAACGAGCCCAGAGAAGGTAAGCTCAACAGTTTTTCATATTTAGAGAGTTTGAAAAAATGTAAAAGGAGACTCCGTTGGGTTACCTTTTTCGAAGATAGTCTAGTTGACTCGAAAAAAGGGTAAACTAGCACCGACCAGACATCTATTCAAAGTCATTTTAACAAGTGTGATAAAGACAAGATCACTCGGCATTTTTTTCATTTTTTAAGGAGTCTGAAAAAAGCTTAACTATGGACTCCGTCGGGAATGTTCTTTTGGACCAATGTAACGAGTGTGAAAGAATAAGGTCACTCGGCAATATTTTCAATTTTAGGGAGTCTGAAAAGAGATTAACTATGGACTTTGTGGGGGTTCCTTTTTCGTAAATTTAGTCCCTTAGGCCCGAAAAAAGGGTTAAAATCATACCTGAGAATACTCTTCTAGGGAACTGAGGATCCTAGAGTATACCTTTGTTCGTAAAGTTGACCATCCGGACCGAAAAAGGGGTAAACTACCGCAAGATAGACGTGACTTCAAATTTCAGTTTAGTGAGTGTGAAGGTCAACAAGATCGCTTGGCAATCTTTTCATTTTTAGAGGGTCTGAAAAGGGCTTAAAAGAAGACCCATTGTGTTCTAGGAGTCTCGAGGGTGAGGTCAAGAGTGATAATGCATCATGTAAATGAGGCTCAAACTCATAATCAGGATAAACTAATAAGGACTCCCGAGCCTATGGTCATTAGTGACGACATGGACACCAAAATGCAACTAGAATCTACCTAGGGCATCCATGTTAAGGTAGGCTCTACCACTAAAATATGACACTTCTAAAGCAACAATGATGGTTCTGTGTCGCAAATCGGTGGGATCGATCCTATGGCATAGTGATAAAGACAACGAGATGCAAAAAGTAGAGGTGGAATCCTAACTTAAATGCAACAAGTTGGAAAAAATGACTTTTTACCAAAAGACCTTTTAAAAAGACCCAAATCTCTAAAAAGTTCCCCAATACCCAAAGTAAAAATTATTGTAACAATCCATAGAAAACTCATGAACCATACTAAATGATTTTCAATTTAGAAAAAATGACAAAAGGGTCCAAAAATTGACAAAAAGTGGCCAAAAGGGTCTATAAATAGAAGTTGGCAGCTCATTATCACTATTGCAAATTGAGAAATTGACTAAAAGCCAAAAATAACCCTTTGTGAAAAGAATTGATTATGTGTGCTTCAGTGGAAAAAACAAACTTCCACTTGGACCAAGTAAGTACATACTAACCCCCCTTGCATTTCCATTCTTCCTTTATGCATTTTATTTTGTTTTTTGAGGGGGCGTCGACCTTAAAAAGGTCGGACCTATGTATACATGGGTTTTCTTAGGATAGCACGCATGTGCACACTTGCAATGGAAAGATTGCATGCATGCACATGCAACTGTGTGCATTACGGCCCGCGTGTACCCTCTAAGATGTGGAAAAAATAAAAAAATGCAAGGGCTAATATCTCCAAAACTTGTAAACTGCAGGATGTATGTTCACTGGAGAGAAAGGGAGCATGAGGACATTGATATTTTGGTTGACGAGGATCCTAATGCTCTTGTTGCATTAACGCAATGTGGTTTGATAAAAAAATTTCATTTTCCTTTCATGTGAGCACAACCTAGGCTAATGAACGCCTTGGTTGACTATTGGAACCTTGACGCAGAGGCCTTCATGCTTGAGGGTCAATCGTTGACTCCAATGACCGAGGACATATACTTTTTGACTGGCCTCTCAAGGAGAGGGGAACCAGTCAATTTCTGCACTTTTCCTTCTGGGCCTCTCAACATAGCAGAGTTGATTGGACTTCACTATGAAGCTGGTACTGACAAGATGGGCACACAGGTGCCAATAAGAAAGATCTCTGACCTATCATTGAAAGTGATAGTTTTCTTATTGGGTAGATCACTGGATTTGCGGCTCTACATCAGGCCTCCTGGGCGCACATCAACTGTGTGATTCAGTGCTTAAATGCACAAATCTTTGACTGGAGTACCACATTGCTAGACTGCATGAAGAGGCAGTTGACGGAGTATCGCATGCGAAAGACCATAGGAAATTTGGATTTGGGACAATCCTTTGTGCTTTCTTCTTTGAGAGAGTGCCAGGTCTTAATCCTAAAGAGATGATCTGAGGGCACGAGGCCTCTCACCCTGCACTATGCATATGGGCAGCGTTGTTGCCGCGATAGGGGGGGGGGAGGACCATTGATGCCTTTGATGACAAGTTTTTTGCTTGGTGGTTGCGACAGATTATGGTTATAGAGGAATACCCCTATGACGGGATCGACTTATCGAGAGATCTTGAGATTTCGATACCTCCTGGAGAGCAGCAAGGAGAGATGGGTAAGTTTACTTTGTGTTTTTCTTTCTTTTTCAAATTTATTTAATTTTTATGTTGTTTCTATATATATCATTTTTTTTTGTATATACTAGAGTATCTAACAATTAAGTATGTGTTATGTGCATATGTGGGGCCAGTGCATCTAGCGTACTTCGTGAGGAACAGGCGACATCCTCGACCATAGGTAGGATCAGCTACAGTTGGCGGACCAATAGCAGGGGGACCTCCAGCCCATGAGGCTGAGAGAGTTTTGAGACGAGTAGAGAATAAATTTACCTCGCTTACTCGCACAGTCCCCATGGAATAGATCGAGGATCTGTCGCCGTCCATGCAACCTCATGTAGTGGGGGCACCATGGACATGGGTCTGGCTTTTTCGGCATTTAGAAAACGTCGTTGATCATTATAACAAGACCAACAAGCCATGTCCTTAGTTAGGCTAGACAGCTTAGGTGTTGAGGGAACTAATTGTATATTGTTTAAGGCATAAGCCCCATGACTTTCTACTGGACGTATTTTTGAGGTTCTTGTGCCCACCCATGTACCCTGATATTTTTGATATTATATATGGAATTTTATGTCTTTTTATGTCTTATGGATTACATCTACTTTACAAATGTATTTACATGTGCATGTGTGTGTCTTTCTTACATGTATTCAAGATGCTAATCTAATATTTGATTAGCTAGAGTATATGTAACTTGATTTAATCTCCTAGGAATATGAAAATATGTAATATAATCAAAGCTTCATTCTAAGAGATGTACCCTAAGGAATCGTCAGTGTAGAGTAGGGTCATGAACATGGTAGACTCCATTTAACTGAGACACAACTAGTTGAGCATCTAAATAGACCCATAGGTGAGAGATACCAAGTGACAAAGCGTCATGAAGTAACTCAATAACTGTGTTATATTCGGTGACATTGTTTGTGGTGTGACCTAAACATATACCTCCTGAAGATAGCAACTGGTCCTAAGGTGTGAAAATTACCCAAGATGTGGAGGCAAGCCTCCGAGTGTGCTGGCTAGCCTCATCCATGAATCCAATGAATACCTCTGATTCACTTGACATATGCCACAGTGAAGAAGATGAAATCAAAAAATGACACATCCATAAAACCAAAAACCCAAAAAGTAATAGTACAAAGACTATACATATATTACAAAAAGTCACCCAAGGTGACCCACCTATGAGTAATACTTCTTGAGGTAGAGCCCATTTCTAGCCTCCACCAAAAAATTTCCCTCAAAGTCCACCAGACGATAAGTGCCCTTTTGTAGTACTTATTTCACAATTAAAGGTCTAAACCACATGGGTTTGAACTTACCTGCCCCCAGGGGGTCCTTATCTTGGTCATAGACTAGGACAAGGTCGCCTTCAGAGAAAATATGAGGATGAACGGACCAATCATACTAACACTTGACTTTTTATTTGTGAGCCTCGTTAGACAAGGCCACATCACGACATTGTTCATTGAGTTGTTCGAGGTATAGTAATCGTTCTTCAAGTGGTGAAGTATCTGGCAATAACTATACGACCAACTTTAATGATGGGATCTGGCATTATATAGGCAAGACTGCTTCCAGCCTGTAAACGAGTTGAAAAGGTGAGAAACAAGTTGCATTCTTAATAGATGTTCGGTAAGCCCATAATGTCAAATACAACATCAAATGCAAATTTGACTTGGCCAAATTGATCGTTCATTGTAGAATGGTTTTAATAGATTTATTTACAGCTTCCACCTGACCATTCGCTTGGGGTTAATAAGGTGATGAATGTTCTTGCCTCAACTCAAGCTTTGATGTTAACTCGATCATCATTTTGTTCTGAAATTGACTACCATGGTCAGTGACAATCTCTCTCGGGACGTCGAACCTTGCGATTATCTGGTTGAACAAAAAGAGAGTTTTTGTCTCTCCGCCAGCTTTGAACGTTGGCATAGCTTCAACCCACTTGGTGAAGTAGTCTACTACTACGATGATATAGCAGTGCCCCCTTGCTGAAGGGGGGTGGCATGTAGTGTAATCAATCCCCCATTTAGTGAAGGGACCAATGGTAATAACGGGAAACATGGGAGCGGGGTGTGCCCTCATGTTTCGAGAGAAGATCTTACACGGGTGGCATTTCTTGACCAATTCAACACAATCTTTGATTAATGTCTGCCAGAAGTAACTGGCTCATAGAATCTTTTGGGTTGTTTCCAACCCATACAAATGACCGCCACATGCTCTAGTGCGGCAATCGTTAAGCATTATTTCTTCTTCTTCATGAGTGAGACATCAGCGAAGGATGCAGTCTATACCTTGACGATACAATGTGTCCTTGAGTATGAGATAATTCTTAGCCTGATGGCATATATGGCGATGCTCATCACGAGAAGTCGAGGCAGGACACTTCAAATTCTGGAGGTAGACAAGAATATCTCCATACCAAGGGTTAGAAGATGCGATCAAAAACATGTCTCCTTTGATAGGCGACTCGTCGGGTATAACATCACCTGATTCGACCGAAAGTTCCGATATGAGTTTCGTGAAGACCATCGACTTTTTGGATTTTGCTGAAATGAATTCCAAGTCGAATTCTTGGAGGATAAATATATGTCTACTAATTTTTCCACCAATGACTCATCATGTCAATACATATTGAAATGGATTCACGATGGCAATGACGGTGGTCTTGCGAAACAAAATATAATGACGGAACCGTTGGACAGCATGAACTACTGCCAACGCAAGTTTTTCAATATGGGAATAATTGAGTTCTAGTCCAAATAGGCCTCAACTCAGGTAATAAATCATGTATTCTGAGAGTAAATCATCCTCCTGAACTAAGACCATACCGATGGTCGACTCTGGAGCAGCCAATTATAATAGGAAATCTTTATTATAATTGGGTGGCTGAAGCAAAGGGGTTGATATGAGGGTGCTTTTCAATGCAGTGAAGGAGTGTTGAGCGGCTTCGTCCCAATGAAAAGAAACATCCTTCTTCAATAAATGCATAAAACCCTTTGTGATCTTGGCATAATTTGCGATGAAACGTCGTAGAAAATTCACTTTTCCCTGCAGACTCTGAAGCTAAGGTATGGTGCACGGGGGAGGCAATTGAACTATTTCCTCAACCTTGAGAGGATTGACCATGATCCCTATTTTTGAAATGATGAAACCTAACAGATGATCTAATGTGATGTAAAAACTACACTTGTTTGGATTCAAGTGGATTCGATAGTAGCGACATCATTCAAGGATAAGTCAGAGGTGTTTCGGATGATCAACTCTCTTGTGAGTTTGTGACGCTAAATCATCGAGATAAGCCTCGACTATGTGTTTGAGGTCATGGAAATCAAAATACATGGCCCGTTGAAATGTAGTTCCAGCATTTTTCAGACCAAAAGGCATCTTACGATAAGTGAATGTACCCCATGGACAGATGAAAGTGGTTTTGTGTAGGTCTTCGAGTTTGATTTGTATCTGATTGTATCCTGAAAAACCATCCATGAACGAAAAGGCCTCATATCCTGGGCATTCATCGACTATCTGGTCAATAAATGGCATGGGGAAATTATCTTTTGGGTAGGCCTTATTCAAATCATGGAAGTCTATGCATATGTGAATCGTACCCTATTTTTTATTGACTAGCATGGGATTCGACACCCATTGAGTCAATTGGATGGGGTAGATGAAACCATCTTTAAGTAGTTTCTCTACTTCATCCTTGATAGTTGCTTCTTTCCTAGGATTGACTGGACGAAGCTTCTGCCGGACCGGCTTGACATCAGGATAAGTCGTGATTCCATGTTCGACAATTCATGGTTCTATGCCTGGAATTTCCTCGTAATACCAGGAAAAGACATCGCACAATTCTTTAAATAAATCTGTGTAGATTTGAATCTCCTCGGGGTGGCAGTCCACTCCGATGAAGATATTCTCCACGACACCAGGGGTTCTAGAGATGTCAATAGGTATTTTCTCAGTTATTGTTGCCATATTTCCTTTAGTGTAAACTGTGTGTGTTGCCAAAGGATTGATAGGACAATCTTTATCTCCATTCATGGTCAGAGTGAATTATCCTACTTCAATTCACCTTAACTCTAGGAGGAAGTAAGATATATGATGAAGATCATCCCAGGGTCTATCTGGACTAGTCATTGCCTCAATAATCGCTTCATCTGACGGCAAGACTAAGTCTAAAGAATCTATATCAGTAAGGGAACCTTGAGCCCAAATAGGCTCAAGCATCAGATCTAACTCTTGTGCTGGAGTCAGATCAGGGTTGGCAAAAGATCGTTGAATCATCGAGTATGAAACTTTTGTTGCAGACAAAGGCATGGCCATGCCATGGTGCTTTGTCCCTTCCATCATAGTGGATGGGGAAGGAAGGGTCCACGGATCGTGAAAGTACGTCATGCAAAACGACGAGATTTGAAAATTTTCAGCCCGAGGTTGTTCAGGGACAGCCATAATATAATGGACATTGCCGGTCGGAGGCGGGTAATCAAAAGTACCCATCAATGATGGGCACAAACCAACCCCTACATTGACGATGCCAATCTGGGGGTTATCAATCATCGGGACCATGGAGACTCTCGATGAAGGGTCAGGACGGGAGAAAGATAATTGATTAATGGTCACAATCTAGCCCTTGTGAGGAAACAACAAGACCTGAAACATTGTCGCGACCATTGCTTGCATAGCGTAGGTCCAACTCCTGCCTAACAAAATATTCTAGTCGAGGGATGCATCGACCACTTCAAATTAGACACATACGATTTTTCCCCCCAACTGCATGCGGAAAGAGGGGATGATCCCATGTGGTCGGAAAGAATGACCATCAAAAGCTGTAAGTAGAGTAGGTGACAGAGACAAAATGGGTTGGTCGATGGCCTTCCAACACACCAAATAAATCACGCATGTTGAGGCACCCTTATCCACCACTATACGAAAAATATTCCTGGTAAAAGTTTTTGTGGTATAATCCACTACTATATGAAAAGCGACATAGTAAGGAAGACGAGGCTTTAAGTCGGAGGTATCAAGCATGATCATTCCTGGATTACAAGTCTCTGTAGAGCCTAGGGAAGATAACAAGTCCTTTCTCTGGGAAGGGAGACTCTGTAGGACTTCCAAAGCAAACATCGCATAAGGGGTTTGTGATAAATCCTCCACCACAGAGTAGTTCTAGGTAGCCCTTGTGTTTGGGTTGTAAGAAGATTTCTTGAACGCACCTTTTGTGATGCCCGTCATTGTTTCACCCAACGTATTCTCAATATGAAGGGGAAGAGGTGGGTTTTCGGCTTCTTTACCTTTCTCAAAGGTGCTTTGATTTCTGTAATCATGTGCTCTATTCATTATATAAGCATCACCTTTCATCATATAGACGTTTGCGGATGAAGGATTACTTGAAGACAGACGGGGTCCTTGACTGCCCCCTTCTGCACTCAAGGAGGCTTGAGTTATATTTTTTCCATGTGAGAACGGGTTCGTTAACATGGTAGGCTGTTGTTGTGCCAATAACTTCTGGGCCTCCGCAAGCCGAGGGCACTGATGGGTCGGGTGGTCTTTATTGCAAAGATTACAAGGATACTTTGACTTCTTCTTTTCAGTGTCACCCCTACCAGCATTATCGGTGGGTTTCTTATCCCCCTTGCCCTTTTTCTATTGTTTCTTCTTTCCATCAAGTTGTTGGGTGGCCTTTGGGTTGGTCATTTTCACACTATGTACATCTGACTTTTGGGTAGGGGGAGTAGGCAAACTAGTGGTTTGGCTGGCCGTTGTCTATTGTATCGACAATTGTTGCAATTGATTTGTCAATGGATCAGCAAGCTTGGTTTTTTCTGAACCAATAATTCCATCAGCATGTGGTCTAGACCTTTGCTTGGTTTTGTCAAGGATTGGCCTCGGTGCATCCAGCAAAATCTCATAGAGTAAACCAGATTGAGAGTAAATTAGCTCTAGCTGTTGCACTCTCATTATCGCATCTTCCTCGGAAAACACTCCGGACGTTGCGACATCTTTAGATAACTAGGGTACCAAAGACTTAAGGAACCACTCTAGCAGGAATGCTGGTGGGACTGGAACTTTGATCAAACTCTTTCGGCATCTCCATTCTTGGATATGGTCCGCTTTTGTCTGCTCGAAATTGGCCAGCAATTCTGTGACGGCGTCGTATCTCACAGGTAATTGAAAATGGTTCAGGAAAGCCATTGTCAATTCATTGAAGGAGGAGTATCGTGAGAAGTCAAGCTCAATGTACCATTTCACAGCACTACCTATGAGAGTGTGTTGAAACAATCGCAACTGAACAGAGTCATCTCTTAACGAGTTGGACAAGCACCATAAGTGGAAGGTAGTCACGTGATCACCAAGATCTTTGTTAGGCTTGGCCACGAAATTTGGAATGTTCGAAGGCAACTTGGTCGGCATGGGAGGCCAACTCGGATCATGATAGATGGGGTCATTTAAGAGCCTTGTCAAATCTGGCAAGTGTAGGGTTGCCAGAAATAGTAGTTTGGGTTGTGGATTGTAGCCGGGGAAAAAGGAGCCTGGGGTTTGATTGGCACCAGGTTGCCAGGAAAATTTAGGTTTTTGGCCAGGGCTCTGGTAATAACCATGAACATGACCAGAGTATGGATTGGGTGCTTATTGAGACATCATCTCTTGGTTCCCATAATAATACGTAAAGGGTTGAGCTTGCGTCGCATTCCAAGGATTTTGGGAGGGGTTACCACCTGCCGATCCGATGGGAATAGGCATTGGGCCTTGCCCGGGGTTCCACTGGGTATGGAAAGGGTTTCCCCTGATCGGCATCTCTGGCAAGGGGACTAGTCCCTGCCATGGATTCCAAGATCCTTGTGAGGAAGGAATTCCTAAGTGTTCCCCATGTGCAGGAATAGTACCCTGTACAGGATGTGGTTGTCCATAACCAGGGTTGTCCCCGGCCGAAACGGTAGCTGACGATAAAGCATTGTTACCAAAAGCATCGAATAAAGAGAAAGGTGTCGAACCAACTAGAATATTATAAGGAGGGAGTGCTTGACTACCTACTCCAAACAAGTTTACATTAGGCCCGGTGGAGTGTTGAGGAACACCGTTGAGCGAGGGGGACGAAGGGGGTATATGACCCCCACCGTAAGGAAAAGAGATAAAGGGAGCGGAAGTTCCCCCGATAGAGCCTTGCAGAGGAGTGTTGGAACTCCCTAACCCCAAACCCAAATTTTGTAGAGTGGAGGAGGAAAGTACAGTACTCATACCAAAGCCAGGCATCTTGTATGAGAAAGGAGATCATGTCGTGTTATGAGGAAACGGAGCAGTGATCGTCGCCATAGACGGAATCAGACCACTGCCCAAGGTAGAAGCAGTCAAGACCATGGTGGCCTGGATCGATGATGGTTTCTTAGGAGTTGAAACACCCCCTTTAGTGACAGTCATGAAGGAAATATCAATACTCCCTAAAGAAGTGGCAGCGTGTGCTTCCACTGTTGCTGGTGACACTACCGGATGCTCGTAAGGTAGAACATGTACGACGATGGGTGCCGATAGATCAGTGACGGGAGGGTTTTATGGACCAAATGATTGGTTCCTCTAGAAACTAACTTTCTTCTCTCGAAGATGGGTTGGGCACAGTTTCCTATAACTCGTTTGTCTCAAAAGACCCTTGCTGGTCTAATTTTCACCTTAGTAGTGGTGGGGGGGGTGGGTTCGAGGTCAACCGGAAGCAGGCCCAGAAGCCTTCGTGACCGGTGAAACTCCTGATCCTCCACTATGTGAGAATATCACAGACACACTAAGGAAATATATAATCGTTCGAAAACCAACAAGCACTAAAAAGGTACCTATGAGATCAAACAAGCAATCACTAACTAGTTGGAAGAACAGTTAAAACAACCAACACTAGAGAAACTTATCGGTGCAAGTGCAACTCGAATACATAATCACCCTCCAGGTATAATCTACAAAGAGTGGCCCAATTTCTATCCTAGGTACCATTGTATACCCCCGCAGTCACCTATGTAAGTCACTAGAAAGATATGCAACTAGGTTTCCAGTGCGCAAACAGTCATCAGGCGGGTACAGTCGACAGTTAGGTGGACCGCAATGAGCAGGGTATAAAGCCTGAAACCTATCAAGGGTATTGAAAGAAATTGTTTTGGAAGATGACTGAGCACCTCCAATGGATTCAAGACCCAGGAAGCTCCATGGCAAATGCAATCAATGGAATCCCAAGACAAGCCCTCTATATGCATTCCCCACTATGTTTTGTCTGGCTTTGGAGGGGTTATCTCTGCTACCTTTCCTTACGCGACCTCGTGTTTATCCCCTGTGTTCGAGGGGGGTCCAAGATAACTTTTACGATACTAGACTTTCAACACTCCCTAGCATAGACTCTTATGTTTTTTTTTCAGCCTTGAAGAGTTTCCTCTCCAATCCTAAATCAAGGCTCTAGCCTAGACTAGTTGATGTACCCTACAAAACATAAAGACTAGTTGATTTTCATTAATCGTTAATTTTTATAGGATTTTCTTAAGTCAAAGGTTATGAAAGTGAAACTAGTGATGTTTTGAGAGATGAAAAAGAATATAAACAACAAACTGAAAACAAAATAACTTCTTCTTGACAAATTCGGATTTTCTCTTCTTTTTTTTTAAATTTTAAACCAACTTTTCAAACTTTTTCTTTCCAAGATCTTCTAACTGAAAAATCAAACAATCTTTCACTCGACTATGAGCTACTTATTGTCCTAAGTCAATCATCCAAGAACTTATGAAAACAATATTTTTCCTATTGATTAATGCAAACAACCAACTCTTTAACCAAACCAAGAAGTAAAAATTTTCAACATGCTTCAAAATACTAGAATTGAAAAATGGATTCCTTTTCTTTCTTCTGAAGCAAGAAAAATGATAAAGTGAAGACAAAACAAAAACCAAAAATCACTTATGGCCCTACTGTGGATCGTAGGGAGTCACTTGACCAAAAACTCAAAAAAGGTTGATCTCAAAAAAAAAACTCACAGATTTTGTCTAAGACTCTACTACAGAAAATTCAAGAAATTTGTTTGATCAAAAGAAAACTATGTTATGGTCAAACCTAGGATACCAACTGTGATCACAGAGACCAGGGAAGAGACCAAAAGGACCCCTGAAACAATTATCTTATGACAGGTAAGAGGATGATTGCCTCTCTTTGTTAAAATATCTCCCCAACACAGATACGCAACTGTTACCAAAGTAGCTAGCGTATATACGCATGTTGTCTGAAGGCAAAGCGCGTATGCACGCATGAATAACTACTGCAGGGTGCGTATAGCTCTGTAAATTCTCAAAAAAAAATGAAAAACACAATCCAGCCTAGGTAGGGAGCACTGGTACTGAAAACCAGAGTCCCTCAGAGACAGAGAAAATACCTTTGGCAAAGAAAATGCAAGGAAACTTTTGATCAAACAAAGCTAATATGAGGATATTCCTATGCTATAGACAGCAACATAGAGGCTGTGACCAAATCTAGGAAACCCCTGAGAAGGATCACTCCTGACAAGGAAAGAGGATGATTGCCTCTAAAAAAAAAAAAACTGGACTTAAGTACACAACTGACACTTCAGAAACCCAGCGAATATATGAGGGTTGTCTAAAGGTAGGGCGTGTGTATACATGGGTAGGGCTTCTGTAGACCACATATACCTCTGTAAAATTCTAGGATGAAAATTAAACAACCAAGCAATCATGCAGGGAGTACTAGTATGGAAAACCAGAATCCTTACAAGCTTAGACTCTTGCAAAAACTTAGAAAAAAGGTAATAAACCAATTCTAAAATACCCAAAAAGTATCCCCAGAAAACCCTAGAGATTCCCTAGTATGGTCACCAATTCTATTGTGTGGGAAATTCCTCCTACAGACTAGAATTAAGGGTTTTATTATGCATGCAGAAATGACCTAAAGTCTCCTACTTTCTACCAACATCCCAATCATAAACCCCATTATTCATATGCAAATTCAAGGTTAAAGAGATCTAGTTATTGTACCTTAGTTTATGTGTTTGATGTCAATCCCTTTAACACGTGGTCACTCCTTGACTACAAATCTCCTCCCAACGTTGATCTACATTCACAAAAGACAAAAAAAGAACTCCACATGCATATGATCTATAAACTAATGGGTTAGATATTCTTTCAAAATGTAATCAAATTTAAATATTGACAATCTCATGTGGCGGGACGGGAAAAGTACTTCTTTTATTAATCTCACGAGAGTAACCTTACAATGGTGAGATCAGCCATTGCTCCTCGAATTTGGTCCTAGGCTCCTCTTCAACTATGCTCCAACTACTTTTGTATATTCTTCTCTTCACACAATAGTTGCAAAATGTTGGGGCAAGGGGAATACTAAATCGGGTATACTTTCTTTGCTATGATTTTCCTTCTTCCAAATGGGACCCCTACCCCTTCTTTTATAGGCTAGAAAGGGCTAGGTATTTGGTCGAGTGACCAACTATGGACGATCAGTCGGTTTAGTTAACTTACCCAAAACTGTGTGTTCCATCTACAAATTTCCATTTTTTCGTGCTTTTTAGGTATATGCGGGTTGTAGTGGGTCAGCCAGCATGTACACACGTGCATTAGTGGAGCAAGGCGTGTATGCCTTCAAAAAGAGTGTTTTTTAAGAATTTGTTCA
>JZKD02S1668185.1:557043-577654 GCA_000966675.3 Picea glauca
CACCTAAGAACATTCTAGAGGAGGAATCTTCTAGAAGTAGAACCTTCTAAGAAGTCCTCTTACATTTATTATATCTAACTACCATAATGGACCTTATTTAATAATATAGTGGACCAAGTCCACCTTACATTGAATGACCTCCACTATTATCACTATGGGCTCTCTAGGCCCCCCCACTACCTCTCTAGCTACCTTACATTTTCTCAAAGGTATGGCTCTTTTCTCTCCATCCATGATGCAATCTATGTACTATGAATCAAATGGTGGCTCAGGAATGCATGGATTCTATGTTTTCTTGAGTTTTCGACTGTGTAAATATGATGTTATGGCTCTATGTGATGACTGTGAAATGTTGGTAATTGTAAGCAGAGTAATGGGTATTATTGATGATAAAGTTTGTGCATTGGTTTTTTTGCTTGGTCAATTGGTTTTTTATGATGATTCTCTATGGAATAATGGCGACAGTGTTGCAATGAGATCTGTGTTTTATGGTTGAAGGGTTTTTACTATCAGTTGTATTTCAGTGGATATCAACTCATTTCCCTCTCGGTCATTGTCATAATATTTATCCAGTTGCAGAGAAACTATCGATTATTGGTGTGCTTCTTTTATCTAAACCCTGAACTGTTGTTAATGGCTCGTTCCTTACCGTCCTTTCACTGGAAGCTTTCCAAAAGTCCAGTCTTGGTTGGCCTGAATGTTAATGTAGGACTATGTATTTAATGGATATGAGATGCGAAGAGCTTCCACACACCACTCCTCTCATCCCTTCTATAATGATGACTGTATGTGACCTCGCAGTTAATTGTTTTTGAAAGTTTCTTGACCTCCTAGGTGTTGGAAAGAAACATTATATCTCTTTGTTTTTCGAGTACCCATCATTGTTTGAATTAACCCTCATCTCTTCTCTGCAAAAAGTGTTAGTGACATCTGTGTGTGTTTTAATTGGTTAACTCGAGTTGCTTTATCCCCCACTCGGGCATTCACTTATGGTTATGTCAAGGGCTTGGAGTCACAAGTTGGAGGACTCTGGTTTTTTTTTTTTTAAGGAGCATGGCTCACCGCTTTTTCATTTTCAAAATTGTATTGTGGCCTGTGGTTATTATTCGATAGTAAAATGGATATGAGTATATGGAAGATCGTCATCTCTCTGTGTTTTTTTTTTTTAAGACAAACATGCTTTCATTGCCTCTCTGCATTTAATTTTTAAAAGAGCCTGACTTGGACTCTGACTTGTCTCTACCTCCTCAGGCACCTTCTGGGTTTGTCAAGTTTTGGGTTATCGGTTTAATGAATGGTGGAAATGTTAAAGACATTGGCTCCCTCCTCTCATTTGAACCAATGTGTGTTCTCTCTGTGATGAATTGTTTGAACAAAAAGAGAAGTAGGGTTATATATATCCTAGAGATGTCCTTATATTTGTTATGGTCTCGATTAATGTGCTTAATCACAGCATTATCTCGATCGCATTTAAAAATAAGAAGACAAATATGTGATTTTTACCAATCCAAATCAGGGTTCTGGCAAGTTAAAAGAGGTGCATGTGTGTCAATCTAGTTTTTTTCGCTTCATACATGATATGGTTATATGGGAATCTTCGTGTAGACTTTCAATTGTTTTTTTTTTAAAGAAGTTATATATGTTGATGCACATAGAAAGCAATGTCGGGGTTCCATTTTTCTTTTGGAGTTGGTTGTTGTTGTCGATTCAAGATTGTATTGAATATATGATTGAAGACTTTGTGTTATGATTGGTCCCTCGCACATGCTCTTAAGTCTGTCTATGATTGAAAAGGCACCTATGTATACTAAACCGGGTCCGATTGTTGATTAGAGCACAGTGATTGTTGATTGTTTATCATGGTGTATTATTGATTATCAAGGATAAATGTTGGGCATAATATAACAGGAATTGTTGTGCATGTTTTGTTTATTTTAAAAAGAAGAGATCGACGTTAGTATATATAGTATTGTTGAATGGAAAATGTTTTCATAAGTTATGAATGCACAGACTGTTATAAATTAAGTATTTCTGGGAAATTTAATTATTATTGAGACAGTAATCAGTTTGTATACAATTCAGGAACAGATAATGTTTTGGTCTTGGAAGTGGATGTTTTTTGGATTAAATTTGAAACAAAGTTATGATAGTTGATTGAGTTAATTTATTTTATGAATAGTATCCATCTAATTCAATTTCATTCTCTCACTTTTTTCTCTCATTACAAATCCCCTCACAATCCCAAATTCATTTTGCATGCCCTGTTCATTAAAATTAAATTAAAACTATGTATGACAACGATTAAAAAATAACACAGAGATAGATGAAAGATGATATTTTTTGGTTATTTTTGCACAGTCAATTATTTAATGAATTGTTGAGAAGTAATCGTGTTCTTACTCCCTTTCTTTTGGGTATGTGTTATATTCTTTTCATGAGTAAACGTGTTATACTCTTTGCATGTGTTATATTCTGCCTCGAGAAATGTGTCACATATTTAGGTGGTTTTTTGGCACATGATTTCTTTGCCGGTGGTTTTCTATTTATGGTTAAGGAGTTAGGGTTGTTGACTAATCCAGGTCATTGGGTTAAGGTTTTGGATGCTTCTGGCTCCTATATTATATTGTATTGTAAACAATGTAACACAATGAAAATATAGAATATGTTGGTTTTCCCGGTTTGGGTTTCCAGGGGAAAAATCTCTGCATAATGTTTGTATTTTCCATTGTATATTTTATGTTATTTTATTGATATATATTTGCAGTAAATATTGTACAAGGTTAAAATCTACACTTTCATTCTCTCACTTTTTCGCTCAATACAATCCCCTCAGATATCCCCGAACCCTAATTCACCCCCTACTCATTGACAATTATTAAATGAATTTTATGGATTGGATTGCATGGGTCCAATGTGATTGTTGAGCCAAACTTTATTTCATATTAAGAGAATGTCATGTATGGTCTGTTTAAGAATCTAGTTGCTAATAATTTATGCATACATGATGAGCTTCTTCAGCAGAGGAAGTCATGGCCGAAATAATAGGGGCAAAGGGAATTGGAACAGAGGGCCTAGAATTCTCAGATTCTCAATACATTTCAATGCAGATCCTCAAGAGTTAAACCAACTCTTCTAAGATGGATTTTTCAATTAGATTGGACAAGGGGTAGTCCAACCTAGACCAGAGAGGCATCCCTTCCAACCCCAATAGGTTCATGGTATCCCTGTACCCCCTCATGTTTCTTTGCAACCTGAAGTTCTTGAGAACGACGGATGGTAGGAGATTGTTCACCCAGCAGTCTCCCACCATCGTGGCTGGCCAAATTTGTCTTTACCTACTCCTCCTCCACCTGTTAACCCAAATTTCCATATTTCCCCTACACACTCACCTATACAGTCCTCCCATGCAATCAAAAGACTCAAAACCGAAGCCCACCACATGAATGACAAAGGAAAAGTTGTTGTTTCCCCCTCCTCTCCCTCAAGTGATTCACCCAAATCTGTATCATCTCATATGCACTTGAGAGATGATTGTTCCCATGACATCAATGAGATCCAGCCTCAAGGTTCCACACAACCTAAGGCCAATTCAGGGAATTCAAAAGGGGATAACAACAACAAAGGAAAAATTGTCTCTCAAAGTGGAAAATACAGTTTTTTACTATGTTTTATTATTGTTTTATTGAGGACAGTGGACTACTGAAGGTTTTGGATAGAAAACTAATTTTGATATTTTGGATATTATATGTTTGGATATAATTTGAAACATCATTGATATTTAATTTTCAAATTATGGAAATAATTATGGGATCCACAAGGAGGGATGTGTTTGATTGATTGAATAGTTATGTTTATTTTTGTTAAGAAATTAAAAGGGAGTCACAAGGGGTCCCACCTACTAGTTATTATTTAACAAAAGACCCTTATTATTATTATTATTATTATTATTAATTATTCCTCTAAACTAAAAGTTAGTTGAGTTTTAGTTAACTTAACTAAATGAGGTAGTTGAACTACTTCAACTAATTTAGAATGCATAAAATCCAAATGAGAAGGAAGAACAAGGGGAGAATAGAAGGAGAAAGCATACTAAGGTTTTCTCTTGAGCTTTATTGAGATAGTTCAGTTTGCATTCATTCTTCAATTCATTAAAAGCCTAATTCTTTTTTATGACAGCAGGGTCCTATTGTAGACAGCAAGGTTCTATTGTAGACAGCAAGGTTCAAGGTTGAACCATATCATTCAAATGCTTATTTCAGATGTGTTGATCTATCTTTGATAGTTTGAGTAGAATTGTTTGTTTATGAATTATATTTCATGACTGATAAAGGATATTGTGCAGAGTCAAGTGGGCAGCAGTCTGTGGCAAGCTGATCTAGATTTTAAAGTTCAGTTTTTACTTCTTGTCAGAGTCCTTTTGTATAGTTTTCATCGAGGATATCTAAGTTTGACCTTGGTCCAAACTCCCTCGGGGATTTTTGTAAAGAGAACGATTCTTTTGATTTTTTGGAATGAAATAAGTGATTGCTATTCTATATCATATATGTTAATATGTGACTTGGTATTTTTTTCTTTTGGTCTCCACATTTACTTTTTCAATCTGTTATATTCTGAAAATTATATAAAAAAATTATATTTTGCAACAATCTTTTATTTTAAAAAATCAGCCTAATCCCTTGTAACTAATACTTGTGGGTTGGGAAACACTTTTTTTGAGTCTATAAACATAGGGTAATATTCTTAGTTATCTTTCCTTAGCCAAGCAATATTCGAAAATGCTTGAGTATGATAAATTCATATATTTTCCTCAACACCCCTATCAGTATTATTTAATATCCCAACTATTGGTATCATAGTGAGTCCTTCAAAAATAGTCTAACCATTAGAAGGTAGATCATGTATTTCACTAAGAATGGAAATAACTAAGGTATATCATGGTCAGAACTATGCCTTCTAGAGCAAAAGGATGAAAACATTTTTGCAAGCATGGGGATTTGATGTCTGACAGGAAGTAGTAAATGGATACAAGGCCCCTGGCTCCCCCCAAAAATTAAATATGAAAAGAAACTTTGTGAAAATAGTTTGAAGGCTAGGAATGTTATTATGAGTGGCATGGTTAATGCAGTATATGTCAAGGTTATGCATTGTGACTTTGCAAATGAAATTTGGGACAAAATTCAAAATTTTTATGAAGGAGATGCCATAGTCAATGGGGCCAAGATTCAAACTTATAGAGGTCAATTTGAACAACTAAAAATGAAGGAAGGTGAAGATATTGTAGATTATTTTCTAGGAGTTGATGAAATAGTGAATGATATTAAAGGATTAGTAGAAGAAATTAAAGTTTTTGTAATTGTTCAAAAGGTACTAAGGTCTCTTCCAATGAGATTATATCCTAAGATTTCATCCCTAGAAGAAAGATAAGATCTTGCTACGTTGAGCATGGACGAGTCGCATGGAATACTTACAGCTTATGAGATGAGAATAGAATGGGATAATCCATCCAAGAAGGAAGCATATTTCAAACCATCCAAGAAGACAATAAAGAATAATTATAAGTCAAATTCAATATTCAACTGTAGCAATGATTCGGATGAAGATGACGAAATAGCCAACTTCATGAGGAGGTTGAAGAAAGGAACTGGGAACTACAAAGGTAAGCTTCCCTTAAAGTTCTTTAATTGTCATAAAATTGTTTATTTTTCTTTAAAATGTCCTTATGCTAAGAATTTAAATAGTGATGAAGAAGAAGTTCCCAAAAAAGAAAAGAAATATCAGAAAGGAGACAAGAAAAGAAATCAAATAAAAGTCTTCAAGGAAAGTCTCTACTCAAGAGAATATAGTTCCTCATCTGATGAGGATAATGATAGTGATAGATACTCATAAAGAATGTTCTTTACGGCAATGGAAACACAGAAAGGAACCCTTGAAAATGACAAAGACTGTTATGAAGAAGAGAAAGTGGATCTTGAGGCAGAACTAATCAGTTCTTTAAGTGATCTAAAGAGGGAAAAGAGGAAAAAAAATTCCCTCAAGGAAGAATTGATCAAGCTGAAGGAGGGTTCTCAAAACCATAAAAAAAATTATGAAGAAGTCCAGTAGATTGTCCTAAATCTAAAGGTTCAGCTGGAAGAATCCAAAGTGATTGAAGAAACACACAAGAAACACTTGGAAGAAAAGTAGAAAATAAATTAATCTTTGGAAGCTGAAATAGTATCACTAAGAAAGGAACTTCAAAAGAAGGATGTCCAACAAAACTTTGGCAACAATACCAAAATATTGGATGAAATAATCAATATTCAAAGGCCATGTTATGACAAGTCTGGACTAGGATACAAACAAACTCATACTGATAAGGGTTCAAGCTCCATAATGATAGAAAAGGAAGTACAACAAAAGAGTTATGTAGAAGTCATCAGAGGTCCCATCAAGAAGGAAGAATGCAATCCTTCAAAGGATAATATTCAGGTAATGGAGATCATTCAAGAATAAGATCATCCAATCAAAGGAATGTAAAATCAACAACCAACAATGGAGAGGACTCAAGATGAAGATTACGGAAGAGCTACACCACCTGAAAATATATCACACTTAGGTACCAAACTATATTTCTTAGATTATGTTATTCCTGCAACAATTTTTGGCACAAGGATAAAAATTGTAGAGCTTATCCTAATAACATAAGCAACTATGGAGGCTTCTCTAGGAATAATTATCTCAAAAAACCTCATGAAGATTATAACAGAAACTTTAATATTTTTGGCTCATTAAATAATGAAGTAGAATGCTACAAGTGCAACAATTTTGGATACATAGCCAAAGATTGCAGGTTGATTATTCCTCCAAGGGAACCAAAGCAATATTTTAATAGTCATGTAAAATAACCATCAAGGATATGGAAAAGAAAGTAGGACAAATTGAACATTGAATAATCTTCAATTTCTCTACAAGACCAAAGAAGAAAAAGTGATTGGTATGTTGATAGTGGTTGTTCAAAGTACATTACAAGGGACAAGGACAAATTTGTAACTCTAATGAAAGAAAGAGATGGACCAATTTTGTTTGGAAATGATAACTCAACCAAAATTATAGGAAAGGGCACAATCAATCTTGGAAGCAAATATGTCTTGGAAAAAAATGTCCTACTTGTCAAAAATATGAAGCATAATCTGTTAAGTGTGAGTGAAATGTGTGACCAGAGACACACACTTCTATTCAACTCAAAGAAATGTGAGATAAGGAAAGAAGGATCAAAAATATTGGTGGTGATAGCGATAAGGAATCCAAACAACATATAAATCGTAAATGAGATCGGAAAGGAAAGATGTTTCTTAGAGAGGGAAGATGAAAGTTTGCTTTGGAACAAAAGAATGGGCTATACGCACTTTGAAAATCTTGTCAAAATTATCAGAAAGGAAGTGGTAAGAGAAATTCTTGAAATTTCAAAGCCAACAGCAAACATTATGTGCAAGCACTATCAAAATGGAAAAAAAACAAGAACTGAGTTCAAGATAAAGGAATACTCTACACGAAAACCATTGGAGATTGTACACACCGGTCTATGTGGAATAATGAGAACAAAGGGGTTGAATGTTGAACAATAATTCATGCTACTTGTTGATGATTATACAAAAATGATCGTATTTTGTTTTCTCAAGAAAAATTCAAATGCGTTCGAATGTTTCAAGATATTCAAAGTGATGGTTGAAAATGAGACTGATTTGAAAATAAAGTGTTTGAGATCAAACAATGGATTTGAGTTCACGTCAAAATAATTCATGGATTTATGTGAAGACCATGGAATAAAAAGAAAATTATTGGCATCTAGGACACCTCAACAAAATGGAATCGTTGAAAGGAAGAAAAGAACTGTACAGGAAATGGTAGAAACCATGTTGAAATATTCCAATTTGGGTGATATATTTTGGGTACAAGAAGTATATACATTCGTTCATATCTTGAACAAAGGAGTGCTTAGAAGTAATAATGATAGGACTCCATATGAACTATGGAAGGGGATACCAATGAACATCAAGCACTTTAGAGTGTTTGGAATAAAATGTTACATAAAAATAGAAGATAATAAGATTGGAAAATTTGACTCTCATACTGGTTAGCTAATCAAGAAAAAACAAGGCATGTAAATTCTACAACCTAATACTAAAAAAAATAGTGGAAAACATCAATGTAAATATTGATGAAACAAATCTGTTGAAGACCATAGAATAAAGAATAAATTAAAAAGGGCGTGAAGAATAAGAAGAAGAAGAGGAACCAGAAGAGAAGAAACTAGAAGCAGAGCAAGAAGAAACAAAATACAATCAACAATATCTCCATACACCTAAAATCTGGTGTCAGAAGAATCATCCACTTGAACAAATTATTAGGGATAAAAATGCAAGAATAGAAATCCGAAGAAGAAACCCAACACATACACCAAAACAAAGACATCTAGCATTATTATCCACAGTTGAGCCAAGCATCTTTGAGGAAGCCGACAATGATGAACATTGGATCAAGGCCATGGAAGAAGAATTGAATCAAATAGAGAAGAATGATACATGGGAACTGGTTCCAATACCTGAGGAAAAAAACGTGATTGGTACAAAATGGGTGTTTATAAACAAACTAAATGAAGATGGACAAGTAACCAAAAACAAAACGAGGTTATTATGCAAGGAATATGCTCAAGTTGAAGGAATAGAATTTGAAGAAACCTTTGATCCTATTGCCAAAATGGAAGTAATCAGAACAATATTGTCCTATGCAGGTTCCAAAAGAATCACAGTCTATCAGATGGATAAATCAACATTTCTAAATCATGAATTAGAAGAAGTATACATCAAACAACCAAAAGGGTTTCTACTATCATAAATGGAAGATTATGTTTTCATATTGAAGAAAGATTTGTATGGACTCAAACAAGCCCCTAGAGCTTGATATTCAATACTAGAAAAGTACTTACAGCAACAAGGATACAGAAAGGGAAATGCAGATAACAATCTCTACATAAAAGTGGATCAGTACAACATACTTATCATTGAATTATATGTGGATGACATCATATTTGGAAGTGATGATGACAAGTTGAGTCAGAAGTTTTCCAAGGACATGTAGAGTGAGCTTAAAATGTCCCTAATTGGTGAGTTTAATTTATTCTTCGGACTCCAGATATCTCAGTTAGATGAAGGTATCTTCATCTCCCAAACCAAGTACATCAAAGAAATTTTGAAGAAGTTCAGAATGGAAGATTGAAAACCTGTAAGTACTCCTGTGATGACTAGTTGCAAGTTGAGAAAAGATGATGAATATAAAGAAGCAGATCAGAGACTCTATAGATCAATGATTGGAAACCTACTCTATGTGACTTCCTCAAGCCCAAATGTGATGCAAGCAGTTGAACAAGTTGCAATATTTCAAGCAACACTGAAGGAAACCCATGTTATGTTATTAAAGAGGATCTTCAAATATCTCAAAGGAAAAAATAGAGTTTGTGTTGTGGTATCCAAAAGGGAACAAGTCACATAAAAGAATATCAAGTTGGAGTGCATTTGGAAAAAAGAAAAAAATGCAAATATCTTCACCAAGCCTCTCCCAAGGGATGCCTTTGAGTATCTTCGACATAAACTAGGATTAGTTCTTGCCCCACATTGATCCACACGACCTTTTTCAAATAAGATAGGGGGGGGGGAATCATCAAGGGGAGTTACCATTTGCCATTGATGTCAAATGGGGAGAGAAAGATAAAAATCATTAAGACAGGGGGAGAAATGGTCATAAGGAGGGTATGAGTGTTGCCATCAATGAAAAAGGGGGAGATTGTTGCAAAATTGGTTTTCATTGATGTCAACCCTAGAAGAATCCCCAAAGCAGGTCTAGAATCACCTAAACGCCATGGGTTTGTTTGAAGGAATCTCCAAAGTGCCCCCTTTATGGCGTAGCTCTAAGCATGGCCCTCATGGGAAGACTCTTTGAAGAAGCCTACAAGAATCCCTAGTTGTTAAGAAATGAAGTTACAATGTATTGTCAAGAAGCCCTGAAAATATGGTTAGGAATCCCCAGAGGTGTGGTCATGGAACTTGAAGTTGATTGACTAAAACGAGTATGAAGGACATTGCAAGTCAATGCAAAACCTCCATGGATTAATAATCCTCATCAATATGTTTCAAATGGTAGGTGGCATTCCATGTAGTTCCTCACGATTGAGGAGATATTCCATATGTTGGCATGTTTACAAGCAGAGTGTACTTGTCATTGATGGAAATAACAGTAGCAACGATGGCATGTTTATAGGTAAGAACAGCATCAACGATGGCATGATTACAAGCAGAGTGTGCAATGACAGAAAACAGGAAAGTAGCAATCATAACATTGGGAATGACGAGACCATGAGAAATTGTTGTCTACAAGCTCAGGAGGACAAGCACAGGGCACAGAGTTGGAGTTTCTAGATGAGAACAGGGCACAGAGTTGGAGTTTTCAGTTAGCCAAAGGTTATCATGAAGGTCGCAAGGATCATGAGCAGTATTCTTTAGAATCTGTGAGTTTGCAGAAGGAATCAAAGCTCAGGAGGAATAGCGCAGAGTTGAACGCAGAGCACAAGTGTGCGTTAGGGTCGAGGTTAACTTCATTTCCAAAGCTCATGAGAGATATCATTTTCATAAACGCAGACGAGTCCCAAAATCATCAAGACTCGCAGAAGGATAAAAGGTCGAGGCCTTTGACACTTAGGTATTCTTCCAAGTCAGGAGGAGGAGCGACAATGGTCATTGGATCAAACACTGTGAAGAATCTGGATCATTAGATCAGAGTCCAGATAGGAGGAATGAGTGTGCAAGAGAGGAATAGATCCCATCCGTTGGATCTGAGTGTGAAGGACCAGCAACCATTAGATACAATGGATTTGCAAGGAGGATAAGCTCAGGAGGAATACCTGACAACCATTGGATCATTCTAAAGTGGAAGGATAGGATAAGCAAAGAATAATGCAGGAGAGCATTGACTTCGTGAAGTCTGATTTCATAGAGAGGAGATCTCAACCGTTGGATCACAAAGAGATATGAACCATCGATCTGACACAAGTGCAAGTTTGGGAATCGAAAGTAGGGAGGTGAGACAAATTTCAACATCACGAAGCGCAAATTCACGAAACGCGAAGAGGAGATCTCGACCATTGCATCACAGGGAGATTGTGGATCGTCGATCTAACCCAAGCGCAATTTTGGGAATTGGAAGAAGGGAGGTGCTCTAAACTATGACATCATGAGTCATGAAATCTTGAAGTGTGAAGAAGGTTATCACAGTCGTTGATTGAGGAATGTCGTGAGTCGTCAATCGGACAAGACTCAAAACGTGAAACTCATGAAATATTGTTTCACAAAGGTGAGATATGAACCATCGGATCACTAAGGATCATGGACCGTTGATCAGGCACGACGAATTTCATGAGTTCATGAAATGTGAAGCACCCTTTTTCTTGGCCCCTAGTCACATCCAAGGTCACATCAACAGAAAATAAGGGAGGAGCTAGCACATCGCTAGGATCCACTTCGATTTTCAGAAGTTGGGAGAATTGAGGTAACTCACTGCTGAATATCCGATGTGCGAAGTCGTGAAGTGCTCGGAAGTTAGGCATGTGGTCACATCCATGGTCACATCAGCGAAGGTTAAGGGAGGAGCTAGCACATTCCTAGGCTCCACTTCAGATATTGCGAGTTGGGAGAATCGAGGAAACTCACAACAGATTACCAAATACACGAAATCACGAAGCACCCAGGAGATTAATCCCTGGGTCAAAGTCAGAGGTCACATCATTGGAGGATAAAGGGAACAAAGCTAACAATGTTAGGATCTTCTTCAAAAATTGGGAGTTGGGAAATTTGGGGTGACTTGCAGCATAAACTCTAAAATGCGAAGTCGTGAAGAGTCATCTTGGTTGATGAGTGGTCACCGTCGGTGGTCACATGAAAGGAAGGGGCTTAGAAAGTAAATTTAGCGCCCACTATGAAGTTTTATGAGGAAGGGAAAAGGTGCTAAAGGGATGAGTGCGCGGAGGTTCTCTCTGTAAATTCCAAAATGGAGTGATTGTATCTGCCAGAGAATTCGAAGAGATTCAGGGTGATCACCAGAGAAGTTGAAGAGTCTCGAGGTAACTCCCAATGGAATGAAGACTCGTCATAGAGACAATTGACAGATGGAAAAGTGTCACAGACTGTAACTTCCAGAGAAGCCAAAGAATCTCAGGATAACGGCCACTCATGAAGAACAAACTCATCATAATTGCCAAAGATGACGAAGAGTTGTGTCTATGATCTAGTAGAGGACTTGGCATGATAAATATATGTAGAACAAAGAAGATATGGTTTCTTCTTTTGATATTTATTCATGTGGGTAGAATCATGTTGTGCGCAGCAGCTGAAGCACACAAAAGAGGCATAGCACATAGAATGGAAATGGTGCATAGAGCATAAGCCGCAAAAGAAAAAGATAGAACAGAATTACATATATGAGAAAGGAAGAGAAAGCCTAGGTGCACATGCAGAGATAGAGAAGAAGAACAGAAATCACAAGAATATGCGAGCAAGAAGACACTGATGCAAGCAGAGCACAGCAGCATAGAAGAACAGTGATAAGACTGGTAAGCCATTGTTAAATAATGTATCACTGAATAAATTTCAGTAACAAATATTTATATCTTAGGGTGGTAGGGAGGATTGTTGTCCTCAAAGTTTCAAGTGGGTGCTTGAACACAGGGAGTTGTAGCTTCCATCTGGTTGCAGCCATAAAACCCAGGGTGTTAGGGTGGTGCAAGGGAGAACCATTGTTCTTTTTTATAAAGGTCGGTGCCTGTGTAATTGGAATTTGATGCTTCCATCAAGTTGGTTTTGGAACACTCAGGGAGGTGGTGCTTCCTTCTAGTGGGTGCTAGAGAATCCAGAGAGTTGGTGCTCTCATCAAGTTGCATCTTGTACAGGTTGGTTCTTGTGTGTCTGGAAGTTGGTGCTTCCATATAGTTTGTGTTGGAACACAAAGGGAGTTGGTGCTTCCATATAGTTGGTGTTGGAACACAAAGGGAGTTGGTGCTTCATTCTATTGGGTGCTAGAGAAACCAGAGAGTTGGTGCTCTCAACAAGTTGATGCTTGTAAAATAGAGGTGGTAGCCTCAAAAGGATTTGGTGCTCATAAGAATGATAATGTAAAAAAAAAAAATACTACTTATCATATCAAGAAGAAGAGGTTTTCTCCCCTTATGGGTTTCCTCGGGAATATATGTCTCTGTATATTTCATGTGTGTGATTGATGTTGAATATTATATTGCTTACTTCCCTGCATTATTGTGATTATCATTGAGTGTTCTGTAATGATTTTTAAATGATCATAATTGTTTAAGCATAGTAACAACTGATTCACCCCCCCCCCCTCTCTTTTTTCCAACAGTTGGTATCAGAGAAAGTTCCCTTTATTTAAGGGTAGGTCCTAGAGCTTAAACATGACTATCCATGAAGGAACTTCAACCAACAAGGTCCCTTTGTTCAATGGAAAAAAATTTGCCTTCTGGAAAGGTAAGATGAGAACCTACATAATGGCTTTAGGTGTAGATGTTTGGAATGTGGTAGAGACTGGTTATGTAAATCCAGTTGTACTAGCTTCTAAGGATGACAATCTAGAATTCATCTTCAACGCTAAGGATATGAATGTTATTTTGAGTGTGTTGGGTATGTGTTATATTCTTTGCATGTGTGTGTGTGTGTGGGTGCGTCAGATACGACAACTGCGTCTGACAATCCGTACAAACTAGGGCTCTGTTGTGTGCGTTGGGCGCTTTCCTAGGGGGGTCCCAACAGGGGGGCAGGTATGCCCCCCCCTGGTTACGCGTAGCATTCGGCACCGGGCGGTAGCCCGGGGCCGACGGGGTTACGCATAGCGTTCGGCACCGCGCGGTAGCCTGGGGCCGATGGGGTTCGGGGCAACGCCCCGAAATTTTTTTGGGGGGCGGTTTTTGCTATTTTTAGCGGTTTTTGCTATTTTTAGCGGATTTTGCTATTTTTAGCAGATTTTGTAAATTAATCCCGAATTAAGGGATTAGGGTTTTGGTATCTACAGAATACCTAAAAACATTGTATATATTGTATGGCGAATGGTGAAATTTGATATAATGAAAAAGAAAGTTTTTCCCAATTGAGGGTTTCCGGTAAAGATCTCTGTGTATTCTGTGTATGAGCCATTGATTAATTTATGTATTGCTTAAGAATATATATGCATTGCTTTACTTCGTAGGTTTAAAACTTATAGAGTGGGCTTACAAAATCAGAATTTGTAAAAGTTATGCACTTAGAATCTACCAAAGAAATGTGGGACAAACTCATTAGTAGTTATGAAGGTAATGAGAAGGTAATGGATGCCAAGCTTCAAACCTACAGATTACAGTTTGAACATGTAAAGATGAAAGAGGATGAAACTGTTGAGAATTACTTTCTGAGAATTGAAAGGCTAGTAAATGCAATGAAAGGGCTTGGTGAAAAAATTGAGGAAGCCTCTTTAGTTCAGAAAATTTTGAGATCTCTGCCAGATAGATTCAACCCAAAGGTCTCTGCTATAGAAGAACTTAATGTTCTAAAAGTTCTACCTTTTGATCAACTTATAGGAACATTGACTGCATATGAAATGAGGATAGGTAAAGATAAACCCACCTCAAGAGAAGCATCATGTGAAGCAGATAAGAATGAGGATTATGAGCCTGATGAAATTGAAGAAAAAATTGTGAGAAGACTAATGAAAGGATCAGACGAGTACTAGGGAAAGTTTCCCTCCAAATGTTTTAATTGTGGAAATATAGATAACTTTGCATCTAAGTGTCCACATAGGAAGAAGGACCATAAATCTGAAGGTGAAGAGAAGTACAAATCCAAGAGATTTGATAAAAAGAAAATTTTATGTGTAAACAATGATGACTCTTCAGGAGACACAGATAGTGACTCTTCTTGTGAAGACAAGGTTAATGACTTTATGCTTATGTCCAAAGAGGATTATGATAATAAAATCACAGGAAGTAATGTTAATGATGAATAAGTTGTGGTTGACTTGGAAAGAGAACTGATCAGTGCCCTAGAAGAAATTGCTAGACTCGGATTTAAGAAGAAAAAGCAAAAATAATTGTTGATACAGTTCGAGAAAGATAGTAAACAACCTCATGAAGACTTTTCCCTACTAAAAGTGGAATTAGAAGAGGCAAAGAAAATAGACGACATTCTGAAATAACAGTTATCAGAGAAGAAGGCAAGATGTGAAGCCTAGGAAGAAGAGGTAGTAAAAACCAGAAAAGAGATGGAGAAGTTTAAAGCATTGTATGTCCAAAATATTCCAAGCATTAAAGCCTCAACAGAACTAAACGAACAAAGATCTTCTTTGTTGAATATTGGTTTAGGTTATGTAAGTGGTTCAAACAACAAACAGCCAGAAAGCAAAGATCCAATAAATATGATCAATTTCCAAGTCAACAGACAATCAGACCATGTGAGTATTATGTCACCAAAAGCTAATAAAGACAAGATGATCCCTGATCAAAAACAAAGATATCAGAAGATGAAGCAACAAATGCCAAGAAGAAGTTCATCCTTCAGGTACCAATATTTCTTCCATGGTTATTGTTTTTACTGCTCTAATTTTGGTCATAAGATTGCAAATTTTCAAATTAAGTTTAGAGACATGCAACTGAGGATGTCAAGAAATAAACAATCTTTGCAACATAGAACTAAACATCCAATGACTAGACAATGTTGCACCAATATCTTTGACCTATTGAACGATGAGCTTGAATGTTATAACTATCATAACTTCGGCCACAAAGCTTCAAACTACCATCTGAAGAATTACAAAGCAGATCCAAGGATAAATCTCTTAGCTAGAAATGCCAGCACATGGAAAAATAAAGATAGTGAAAAATGTGGTCTAGTACTTTTAGCTCAAAAAAAAACGACCCCTGGAATATAAACAGTGGATGTTCTAAGCACATGACTGGAGACAAGGATAAGCCTCTATCTATAAGTAAAAGAAAAACAAGAAATGTGACCTTTGGAAATGATGAACTAGGTAAAATCAAGGGTAAATGGATGGTGAGTTTGAGTAATGGCAAAGGATATGCCCAGGATGTTCTGCTTGTAGATGTATTGAAACATAATTTTCTCAGTGTAAGTCAAATGTGTGACAGAGGTTGTGAAGAGGTGTTCACGTCCAAATATTTTAAGGTAAAGAATGTAAACTCGAGATAAGTGGTGGCTAAAGGCATAAGGACAGATAATAATGCATGTGTGCTTAAAGAAGATAGAGAAGAGTATCATCTAAGAAAACATGATGAAATCTGGTTATGGCATAGGAGACTTGAACATCTAAACTTTGACCACTTAATCAAGCTCAAAAACCTTGAGGCAATAAAAGATATTCCAAAATTACCAAAGCCACAAGATTCTGTATATAAACCATGCCAAGTAGGAAAGCTAACCAAGACATGGTTTAAATCCAAAGAGCTCTACTTCAACAGAGAAACAACTCCAATTAGTTCATATGGATTTATGTGGACCGTCAAGGCAGGAATGCACAGGGAAGGAAAACTAATTCATGGTGATCATTGATGATTACTCCAGACTCACTTGGGTTGCTTTTCTCAAAGAAAAAAAAACTGAAGCATTTGAGAAATTTAAAATATTTAAAGCTTTAATTAAGAGTCAAATAGGAAACAGGTTAAAAGCAGTAAGATCAAATAGAGGAGGAAAATTTATGTCAAGTGATTTCAAGGAATTATGTGATAAACATGGGATCAGGAGAGAATACACAATCCTAGGAACTCCACGGCAAAATGGAGTAGTTGAGAGGCAAGTATGATGACAGGGTTGATGAAGGAATCTTCTTAGGATATGCTACCAATGGTAAAGGATATAGATGCTTTAATAAAAGATTACATAAATTAGTTGATTGCATTGATCTAAAGGTTGATGAAGGAGTCTCAGTAAGAGAGGTGAGCAATATTGAGTCTACTACAGAGAACACAGCTGAATTTGAATATGAACAGGTCCAAGAATCCAGTATTTCATTCCAAGACCAAGATCATCCCCATAAAATACCATTTTCTGAGAGAGCAAGTCACCAATAAGATTGTTCAGGCTCATTACATTCCAACCATAGAACAAATTGAAGACATTTTTACTAAACCCCTAGCCAAGACACCATTTGAATATCTGTCAAAAGTTGGGTGTCATCTCTTCTCTCACCTAAGAAAGTTCGTCCTGTCAGGGGGGGTTTGTGTTGGTTGAATATCTGATACCTCTGAAAAGTACTGCAACAGCTTAGGGGGAGCATGTTTTCTTTGACATTGATGTCAAAGGGGGAGAAAAGGTGTGGTCTGGATGCTACAGTTGGAGGTATAAATATAACAGTGCAGTCCTTCAGGGTTGCCATCAATGCCAAAGGGGGAGATCATTGGCATGTTTATAGGTAGAGTGTGCCTGTCATTGATGGAAAGAAAAGCAATGGCGATGGCATGTTTACAAGAAAGAACAGCAGAAAATATGGCATGATTACAGGTAGAGTGTGCAATGATGAAAAATAGGAAAGTAGCAATGATAGCATCGGGAATGACGAGACCATGAGAAATTTTTATCTACAAGATCAGGAGGACAAGCACAGGGCACGAAGTTGGAGTTTCTAGATGAGCACAGGGCACATAGTTGGAGTTTCCAGATAGCCAGAGGTTATCATGAAGGTCACAAGGAGCATGCGCAGGATTCCTTATAATTCATGAGTTTGCGTAAGGAATCAAAGCTCAGGAGGAATAGCACAGAGTTTCACACAGAGCGCAAGTGTGCACCAGGGCCGAGGTTAACTTCATTGCCAAAGCTTAGGAGAGATAACATTTTTAGAAATGTAGACGAGTCCCAAAATCATGAGGACTCGCAGAAGGATCAAAGTTCAAGGCCTTTGACACTTAGATATTCTTCCAAGTTGGGAGGAAGTGTAAGCTCAAGAGGAAGAGTGACAATGGTCATTGGATCGAACACTGTGAAGAATCTGGACCATTATATCAGAGTCCAAATAGGAGGAATGAGTGCGCAAAAAAGAAACAAATCCCATCCGTTGGATCTTAGCGTGAAGGACCACCAACCATTAGATCCAGTGGATTTGCAAGGAAGATAAGCTCAAGAGGAATACCCGACAACCATTGGATCATTCTGAAGTGGAAGGATAGGATAAGCAAAGAAGAATGTAGGAGAGCGTTGACCTCGCGAAGAGGATATTTCAACCATTGGATCATGGAGAGATCTGGACCGTCGATCTGTTGAAAGCACAAGTTCGGGAATTGGAAGTAGGGAGGTGAGCAAACTTTTGACATCACAAAGCGCATAGTCGTGAAACATGAAGAGGAGATCTCGACCGTTGGATCGCGAGGAGATTATGGAACATCGATCTGATGCAAGCGCAAGTTTGAGAATCGAAAGAAGGGAGGTGCTCTAAACTCCAACATCACATGTCACGAAATCTCGAAGTGCAAAGAAGGTGATCATAGTCGTTGATCGAGGAATGTCATGAGCAGTCGATTGGACAAGACTCGAAACGTGAAACTCTCAAAATATCGATTCACGAAGGTGATATTTGGACTGTTGGATCACTGAGGATCGTGGATGATTGATCAGGCACGATGAATTTCACAAGTTCACGAAACACAAAGCACCCTTTTGACTGGCCCCTGGTCACAGCCAAGGTCACATCAGCGGAAAATAATGGAGGAGTTAGCATGCCGCTAGGTTCCACTTTGGATTTTGCGAGTTGGGAGAATCGGGGAAACTCGCAGCTGAATATCTGATGTGAGAAATCGTGAAGCTCTCGGAAGTTAGGCCTGTGGTCATAGCCATGGTCACATCAATGAAGGTTAAGGGACGAGCTAGCATGTCGCTAGGATCCACTTCAGATATCGTGAGTTGGGAGAATCGAGGCAACTCACAACAGATAACCCAATACACGAAGTCACAAAGCGTGTAGGATATTAAGCTCTGGGTCAGAGCCAGAGGTCAAATTGTCTGAGGATAAATGGAACGAATCTAGTAGTTCTAGGCTCTTCTTCGGAAATCAGGAGTTGGGAGAGTCAGGGTGAATCATAGCAGAAAATCTGAAATGCGAAGTCGCAAAGAGTCATCTTGGTTGATGAGTGGTCACCTTCGGTGATCATCTGAAAGGAAGGGGATTAGCAATAAAATCTAGCACCCACTCTAAAGTTTTCTCAGAAAGGGAAAAGGCAGAAAAGTGATGAGTGCGCGGAGGTTCTCTTTGTAACTGTCAAAATGGAGTGATTGTATCTACCAAATAATTTGAAGAGATTTAGGGTGATCACCAGAGAAGTTGAAGAGTCTTGGGGTAACTGCCAGTGGAATGAAGACTCATCATAGAGACAATTAACAGATGGAAAATTTTCGAGGACTGTAATTGCCATAGAAGCCAAAGAATCTCAGGATAATGGCCACTGATGAAGAACAGACTCATCATAATCACCAGAGAGGACAAAGAGTTGTGTCTATGATATGGCATAGGACTTGGCATGATAAATATATGCAGAACAAAGAAGATATGGTTTCTTCTTTTGATAGTTATTCATGTGGGTAGAAGCATGTTGTGTGCAGCAGCTGAAGCACACAGAAGAGGCATAGCGCATAGAATGGAAATGGTGCACAGAGCATAAGATGCAAAAGAAAAATATAGAACATTGATACATATATGAGAAAGAAATATAAATCCTAGGTGCACATGCAGAGACAGAGAAAAAGAATAGAAAGCATAAGAAAATGAAAGAAGGAAGACATTGATGCAAGCAGAGCACAGCAGCGTAGCAGAAGAGTGATAAGACTGGTAAGCCATTGTTAAATAATGTATCACTGAATAAATTTCAATAACAAAGATTTATATCTCAGGGTGGTAGGGAGGTGTTAGGGAGGACTATTTTCCTCAGAGTTTCAAATGGGTGATTGAACACAGGGAGTTGTATCTTCCATCTGGTTGCAGCCAGAAAAACCAGGTTGGTAGGGTGGTGCAAGGGAGAACCATTGTTCTTTGTTATACATGTTGGTGCCTGTGTAACTAGAAGTTGATGCTTCCATCCAGTTGGTGTTGGAACACTCAGGTAGTTGGTGTTTCCTTCTAATGGGTGCTAGAGAATCCAGAGAGTTGGTGCTCTCAGCAAGTTGCAGCTTGTACAAGTTGGTGCATGTGTGTCTCGAAGTTGGTGCTTCCATCCAGCTGGTGCTGGAACACAAAGGGAGTTGGTGCTTCCTTCTATTGGGTGCTAGAGAAACCATAGATTTGGTGCTCTCGGCATGTTGTTGCTTGTAAAACAGAGGTGGTATCCTCAAAAGGAGTTGGTGCTCATAAGAATGATAATGTACAGAAAATAAAGACTACTTATCATATCAAGAAGAAGAGGTTTTCTCCCTTTATGGGTTTCTTCAAGAATATCTATCTCTGCATATTCCATGTGTGTGATTGATGTTTAATATTCTATTGCTTACTTCCCTGCATTATTGTGATTATCATTGAGTGTTTTGTAATGAGTTTTAAATGGGCATAATTGTTT
>JZKD02S1668185.1:581317-599653 GCA_000966675.3 Picea glauca
TTGCATTATTTCCAAATCACTGCTAAGGAACTCTATTTAAAAAACTATTTTTTGGAGCATGTACACGCCCTGTTGCACTACTGACCACGTACATATGCTTGTTGCATGCTATAAATCACATGTACATACATTTTATTCATACTAAACAACCTGCGTTTACCTCCAAAAGTTGAAAAATATAAAAAAATGCAAGGAGTTCGGTGGAGTTTACAGGCTATCGAGGGTTTCCCAACCAATTTACGTGTTGTAGCCCATCCCCAAATCGAATAACTATCCTTTTGTCATATAAAAGGAGGTCTTGGGGTCCCATTCCCACATCAAGCATTATAATAGTGAAACTCTGCCCAAATCCCTTTTCCCTCCTTACCCAAGTATTTGCAACCCCTTATGAGTTTTTGCCTCAGCATTCCCTCTCTAGCCTTTTCTCCTATACAATCCCTTCCCAAACTTTGAAGTGCCCCACTTCTGCTTCTTGTGATGAGCGTCAACGAATTTGACACCAAGCACGAAACTATCTCATTCTCGATGACACTCTATATCGTTGGGGCATAGATTGCATTCTTCGATGATGTCTTACACAAGAAGAAACAGAGATCGTTTTGAACGACTATCACACCAGAGCATGTGGCGATCACCTGTCTGGATTGGAAACAACCCAAAATATTCTACGCATAGGATACTTCTAGACTTCGTTAATGAAGGATTGTTTTGAGGTGGCCAAGAAGCATCACTTATGGCAAATCTTTTGTCAGAAGATGCGGGCACACCCTGCTCCTATGTTTCCAGTCATTGATGTCGGTCATTTCATCAAGTGGGTGATTGATTTCACTACATGTCACCCAACTTCTTCTAGGGAGCATCGTTACATCATCATAGCAGTAGACTACTTCACTAAGTGGGTCAAATCTTTGTCAACATTGAAAAATGATGGTGAAACCATTTCCCTTTTAATTTTCAATCAGATAGTAGCAAGATTCAATATCCCGAAGGAAATTGTCACTAACCATGGAAGTCACTTCCAAAATAAAATGATGACTGAATTAACGTCAAATATGGGGTTTAAACAAGAACATTCATCACCCTATTACTTGCAAGCAAATGGTTAGGTTGAAGTTGTGAATAAGTCTCTCAAAACTATTCTTCAGTGGACGATCAATTTAGCCAAGTCAAATTGGCATTTGATGTTATATTCGACATTGTGGGCCTACCAAACTTTTGTAAAGACTTCCATCAGTTTTTCACCTTTTCAACTTGTTTATGGGCTGGAAGCAGTCTTACCCCTCGAGTGTCAGATCCATTCTTTAATTTGATAGTGGAAATACTTCTTGACACTATGTTGCTTGAGGAACACCTTCTATATCTCAGGAAGCTCAATGAGTAGCGTCGTGATGCATCCTTGGATAATGAGGCTCATAAGCAATGAGTCAAGTGTCAATATGATCGGTTTATTCTCCCTCGGATTTTATCCAAAGGCGATCTTGTCTTAGTTTATGACCAAGACAAATATCCCCTGGAGGCAGGCAAGTTCAAATCCATGTGGTTCAGACCTTTCATTGTGAAACAAGTCTTAAAGAAGGGTGCTTACCATCTGGTTGATTTTGAGAGAAATACCTTAGTGGAGCCTAGAAATGGGCTCTACCTTAATAAGTACTACTCTTAGGTCGGTCACCTAGGTGGATTATTCTATATATGTATAGCCTTTTATACATTTTTTTGTCTTTTTTCATTTTGTGGACTTGTAGTTATTTATCTCTTCTTTTTCACTGTGGCAGATGTCAAGTGAATTAGAGGTTTACTTTGGGTTCATGGACAATGCTAGCCGACACACTCAGAGGCTTGCTTCCGTAGCTTGGGTGATTTTCACACATGGAGGCCAATTGCTATCTTTCGGAGGTATTTTTCTAAGCGACGCAACCAATAATGTTGTCGAGTACAGTGCAGTAATAGAATTGTTATGTGATGCTTTGTCACGTGGAATTTCTCACCTCCGGGTTTAATTAGATGTTTAATTGGTTGTGTCACAATTAAATGGGGTTTATCATGTTTATGATCCCACTCTTCACCGATGGTTCCTTAGGGTACAAATATTAGAATGATCTTTTGATTATATTACTTATATTCATATTCCTAGGATATTTAATCATTTAATTGATACTCTAGCTAATCAAGTTTTAGATTGGCATGTTGCTCACATGTAAAATAAAATCACACACATACACATGTAAATAATTTTTTTTTAAATGTCATCCATAAAACAAGAAAGATGTGTGTGTGTGTGTGTGTGTGTGTGTGTCCAAAATGGTTTCATGAGTACAAAAGTGGGCATGAAAGCCTCAAAAGTTATCGGTATACATCTCTAGGCTTAAGCCTTCAAAATACATAGTACAAAAAGTGCCCTCGACACGTAAATAGTCTGACGCTATCTAAGGTCTAGGCCTATTGGACTTGCTATAGTGAACAACGGTGTTCACAAGACGACGTAATAACTGGACCCAGGTCCAAGGCACCCCTACTAAAAGTGGTTGAATTGCTAGGGGGAGATCCTTGATATCATCCATAGGAATAGCATGATTGAGAGCAATGATGTTCCTCTCTACTCGTCGTAGGACTCTATCAGCCTCTCCGGCTAGGGATCCTCTTGCAGCTTCCGGTCCTCCTATTGTTTTTGGTCCTACCTCTAGTCAAGGATAATGCCTAGTTCTGACAAATTTTGTCGGTTGAAAAAGTCCCACATATGTACATAACAAATTCATAAGTTATTACTCTGATGCACACATAAAAATGATATATATGAAAACTAAAAATTTAATAACTTCAAAAAAAAAAATTGTTACCTAAACCGCCACGCTCCTCGCCAGGGGCACAGGAAAGTTTGTAACTCTTAGGAAGCTAATACCTACATAGGGATAATCCTCTATCACTGGGATCTAACGTGACCACCAGTCAAAGAATTTTTCATCGAAGGCCTCTAGGGCCCTTCCTCCACCCTGTTTAGGCAATAATATTTCCCACCTGCAAATTTTTGGGAAGGATGCAATATGCCCCCATACTGTCTCTCTAGGACTGAGACTGGGCACCCTCTCGAAGAAAAAGGAACACAAAATGGTACCAAACCCAAAGTTCTTGTTCGTATGCCTACAAAAATCTATGATTTGTCTCTTCATGCATACTAGCATGGTAGTAATCCAGTAAAAAATGGTTGCCTCTAAACATTGAACTGCACAATGCATCTATGCACAGGAGGCCTAATGGAGTGTTACGGATCCAGTAATCCACCTGATCATGAGTAAAATCACTTGCAAGGAGAGGCTGGTAATCTTGTGGATTGGCACATGAGAACCCAATTTCTTGGTACCAACCTCGCAGTGCATCACGATGTCGTCTTCAATGTTGTATGGCCCTGGAGGAAAAGTTCTCAGGTTAACTGGTTCCCCTCTCCTAGAGAGGTCGGTCAAGAAGTAAATATCCTTCGTGGTTGGGGTCAATTATTGACCCTCCAGCATGAATGCTTCTACGTTCGGATGTCAATACTCTAATAAGGCATTGAGAAACCTTGGTTGTGCCCTCATGAATGGACACTAAAATAATTTTCAAAGGACGCATTGTTTTAGTGTAGCAACCACCATAGGGTCCTCCTCAACCAAGACATACATCTCCTCATGTTCCCTCTCTCTCTAGTGTACATACATCCTATCATTGATCCAAATTAATTTCGGCATGAAATGAGAGAAGAGATATAATAAATAAATATACAGAGACATATTGGATATAAAACAATATAACATAAATGTATCAGAGATGCAACCATAAACACAGAGATACAATAATACAATTTCTATTAAAGAGCGAAAATGTACAAAGACGGTAAAAATACAAAGTGAAAGACTCGCTAGAATGGTGGCAGCTTATCTCTAAGAAGAGATGTGATGGCTATTCGCATCTGTAAGAAGATGATTTTACAATGAGGCTCCAAATTCCTTTTTATCATAAAGAAAATCCAAAACCCTAACCCCGGAAGATGAAAACCCAACAGATTTGTGGACCCCTTTTTGGGTAGTTTGGTTTATCAACTTCCCGAGGGCGTAACTTTGGCATACGATCTCTGTTTGGGGTGCACGATAGCTAGTTGGAAAGGTATCTTTGAGGAGATTAATTTTAGGGGCTCAGTCAAAGCCTTTGGCTATCATTGAGAAGATCTATCCCAAAAAACCTTCATTTAATCCCTCAAAATGGCCCCGAAAGTTAAAAACTGCTAAAAATAGTAAATTACCAAAATTGTCAAAAAACTATTTTGAGCCAGTTGGAAAAGGTGGGTGGCCACTGATATCCACCTTGATAAATCCTCCCTCCTTAGGAAGTAATGTTCTCCATTTCATTGAGTGCCCAGGAGAGAAAAAAAAACATTTTCTGAATCTACATTTTGATGAGTTTCTTGCCTTATTGGAGAGGTTGTGTTGCTTATCTTGTTGAAGGTTGTCGCGAACATGTGGTTGGAAGGGTTGGACCTTTTTAACTAGTATGGATACATGATATTCATGTGTGCAGAAAGAATATTTACACTTTGCTACAATCTTGTTGACCTGCTTCTGTTGGATAGAAAGTGCTTGGGTCGAGGTTGTAGTGGTTGTTGTATCCTTCTGTTCATCTTTTGAATAGATTGTGAAGAAGCTGAATTTTATAGTATGAGATACTACCTTGTGGCATTGTTTAGGTGGGACAGTAGTTTGAACTACCTCTAGTATCCTATAGAGATGACCCCCCAGAGTAACAATGACACTATGGGGTCGAGACTCATAGATATCATGGCGCTTCCACATATATGGTTGTCCCAAGAGAACATCACAAACATCCAATGGGGAAACATCACATAATACCTCATCCTTGAAAGTTTGGATGCCGTATGAAAATCAACATTGTTCAATGGCATGAATATCTCATCCATGGCGAAGCCACTGAATGTTGTATGTTTGCGGGTGTGGTGTTGTTGACAATCTCAATTGTTTGACGACCTCTGCTAAGATGAGGTTCTTATGGCTTCCACTATCAATAATAAAATGAAGCAGGATCCCCTTCACCCACATCTATGAATGAAAAAGGCACTCCCCCTCTTCAATATCTATGGGTTCTTCTGGTTGAATTGTTGCGATTGTGACAATAGCAATGGGGTTTGCGTCGATGATCTATCTTATATCAATATTTTCTGAATCAGATTTTGAATCAGGGTTCGTCTCCTTGTCTTTGATCTCGGCCACCAATTAATTTTTTGAGTAACATTCATTGGTGTTGTGCCAGGGTATTTTGTGTAGATCACACCATTTTTCGACGTCCTTCTTCATCTTTCTATGACCCTTCTTTTCCTGTGGCTTGGACTGGTTTTCAGGAGATTATTTGTTAGGGTCGTATTTATCATACTTTGTTTGTTGCATATTGTCTGACCCAAAATCTCATTTGTTCTAGTTCTTAAACTTCTACTCAATTTTAACATCATATCGATAAGCAACATCGAGTGATGAGATGTCCAAAAAATCCATTTCAGTTTGGATGTATCTGTGTAGAGCCCCATGTATTTCAGAACCAAATGTCATTTGGATTCCTTGATACCAAGATTGGTGTGCATGGTATGGAAGGAATTGGTGAACTCTGGAACTGCTTGGCCCCTCTCTTGCCACAGTGTGATCCATCTCATGTATTGGTCCTCATATTTTTCCAATAAGGTAATATTGTTCCTTTACCGCATCCAAAAAAAGATCCCAAGTGGGCTCGACCCCATATATTCCAGACTCCTCTGTGGAAGTTTTCTCTCAGTAAGTTTCCCACCAATGTTTGACATGGGGAATATCCTTAAGGAGTGCCAAGGTGATCTTTTCCCTGTCGGAGAAATTATGAACAGAGAAATAACCTTCTAGCAGATTTAACCATTTTTCTAAGGCATCTGCATCTATTTGTCCTTCAAATATGGGAATATCAAAATTAACTTGTACCTAAAAAGGTGAGGTAATTACAAAGTAGCCTCTTTATGAATATGGGCATGTTGTTATCAGCAGGCGTTGAAGGATGTGGGAAAAATTCTTCATCATTTCGCCCCTCTGTTGCGGGAGAGCTTGCTCAAGCAACAAATTAATAGAATTGTCTACTCTATCATTTTTCTTTTCTTCCACCATGGAGGGTTTCTTGGATGTGTGAGAGCGATTGTCTTCAAGAGAGATAAGCTCAAGACCCAACTTTCTATACTCGGACTTCGTCGGGGACATGCACTGAAAAACGATCAACAGTAGCTTGCTCTGATACCACTGATATGGATTATTTTCGGCACGAAATGAGAGCAGATATATAATAAATAAATATATAGAGATATCTTGGATATCCAAAAATATAACATAAATGTATCAAAGATGAAACCATAAACACAGAGATACAGTGATGCAATTTCTATTAATGAGCAAAAATGTACAAAGACTGTAAAAATACAAAGTGAAAGACTCACTAGAATGGTGGCAGCTTATCTCTGAGAAGAGATGTGATGGATACTCGCATTCATAAGAAGATGATTTTAAAATGAGGCTCCAAATTCCTTTTTATCATAAAGAAGATCCAAAACCCTAACCCTGGAAGATGAAAATCCAACAGTTTTGTGGACCCCGTTTTGGGTAGTTTGGTGTATCAACTTCCCAGGGGCATAACTTTGGCATATGATCTTTGTTTGGGTCGCACGATAGCTCATTGGAAAGGTATCGTCGAGGAGATTCATTTTGGGGGCTCAATCAAAGCCTTTGGTTATCATTGAGAATCTGGATCAAAAAAAAACTTCATTTAAGCCCTCAAAATGGCCCTGAAAGTTAAAAACTGCTAAAAATAGTAAATTACCAAAATTGCCAGAAAACTGTTTTGAGCTAGTTGGAAAAGGTGGGTGGCCACCAATATCCAACTAGATCAGTCACATACAAATATGGAGAGGGTTTAGTTTCTTGTATTTTATTTTTTTCAAATTAAAAGGAGGTGTATGTGGGTTGTAGTTTACACAGTCGTGTATGTACTCGGGTTGTTTATTACTCTACCCAAGTATATATGTGGGCTGACTTTGGACAACCCGCATACACGCAAACACAACCTTTTTTCAAAGATGTTCCCCTCCCAAACTAAAAATTAAATGAAAATGAGTAAATTAAATTGCAATATGGGGGAATTTATACTTACTTGGTCCAAGTAGGAAGGTTTTCTGTCCACCGTAGTTCCCGAAATTTGATTTTTTGACAAAAGGGTTTTTTTTTACTTTTTGTTAATTTCCAAGTTGAAATGGTAAAAATGAGTTGTCCACCTCTATTTATAGACTTTTTTGGCCCTTTTTTCCCTAATTTGGTCCCCTTTTTCACTTTCCCTAGCTTTGTGGCTTCTTGAGTTCTCTTTTGAGTTATCTTTCGGTCATCCTAATAAGCTAGTCCTTACGGTTTGGTCATTTTTTTAGATTAGTTACATTTTACGTCATCCCTTGGTAAAAGTCATTTTTTCCTAATTTTGCATATAATTTAGGTTTTCATTCCCATCTTTCTTCATTTTGTTTTATTTTTTTCTTTTCCATAGGATCAACCCCACCGAAGTGCGACACGGAACCTTCTTTATTGCTTTATAAGTGTCGTAATTAGGTGGTAGAACCTACTTCTACATGGATGCCCTAGGTAGATCCTTTGTTGAATTTTCGCATCCATGCTTTCAGTTTTGACTATAGGCTTGGGATTCCTTGTTAGTCTCGTCATGATTACAATTAAAGCCTCATTCTTCTTGCTAATAATTATTCTTGGCCTTACCCTCGAGACTCCCTAATGAGCACGCTTTGTTGTCTTTCAAGCTCTCTTTAAAATTCTAAAACAACATCCAACAAGACTGTATTTATTCTTTTCGATCTCCTTTGGATTACTTGAGAAAATTAGCCCCCTGGAGTTTTCTTTAAGCCCTTTTCAGACTCTCTAAAATTGAAAAGATTTTCGAGCGATCTTGTTTCCCTTCACGCTCACCAAACTCAAATTTGAAGGCACATATGTCCGACAGTAGTTTACCCCTTTTTCGGTCAGGATGGATAATTTTACGAATAAAGGTATGTTCTAAGAACCTCGGTTTGCTAGAAGAGTATTCTCAAGTGTAAGTTTAACCCTTTTTCGGGCCTGAGGGACTAAATTTTTGAAAAAGGAACATTCTCCTTGGTTTTGGTTTATCTCTTTTTCGGGCCTTGGATATTACTTACGAAAAAAGAACCCCCTTGAAGTCCATATTTAATCTCTTTTCAGACTCCCTAAATATGAAAAGATCTTTGAGTGACCTTGTTCCTTCACACCCGTTAAATTGGTCCAGAAGAACATCTACTTGGCATGAGTTTAACCCTTTTTCCAACCAGTAGATTATTGTGGAAAAAGGTATGCCTTGGGAGATTCGTCTCCCCGGGAGAGTTCTCCTCAGTTATATTTTATACTTTTTCTGGCTAAGGAGACTAAACCTAGAAAAAGGTTGTGAGTCCATAGTTAAGCTCTTTTCAAACTCCTTAAAATTGAAAATATAGCCAAGTGATATTGTCTTTGTCACACTTGTTAAAATGGTTTTGAAAAGACGTCCTTTCGGTGCAAGTTCACCCCTTTTTGGAGTCGATTGGACTAATTGCAAAAAAGGTACTCCCTGGAGTCTTCTTTTTTCTTTTTTTCAGACTCTCTAAACATGGAAAAACCACCGAGCTTACCTTCCCTGGGCTCATAAAAATTTACATGGAAGGGATCTTGTTGTGGCATGCTTAATCGCATTGCGGGTCTCATCTTTGCGTATTTGGCCTAATGTCGGCTCCATGTTTATTTGAACTGAACCTTTAAAGCATTCCTTATATGCAAGCCTTGCAACACTTTTTTCCTCTGTGATCTGACACCTTGACCCATGGAGGAATTTTCCTCGTGTGTCCTTATCGTGCACATGTCTCTTTTCCTTGAGCATAAATATGTTCCATGCGCTTGGAACTAGTTTGCTTGCTCGCGACACTTGTTCCTCCCTTGTAATGTAGCATTATTTTATTCTTTTTCAAGCTCATTAAAAAATTGAAAAAGACAAAAAAATCAAATATTCCAAAAAGAGGGGATGGGAAATATACATTCTTTTTTTGGCAGCAAGATAGTTTCCCTTGGACAAAGAACATCATTTCATTTGTTCGCCAAGAATTGGGATCTAGTATGACCTTAGGAAGTTATTCTCGCTACATAGAGATGTGTCTTCCTCTATTTGGTTACTCTTCCAAACATATGGAGATTTTGTGGTGCCTCCTGCATCACGGACTTATGTCAATGTTACGCAGCCTGAGTCTGATCATCTTTCATTCTTTTGTCCAAGGGAATTTTTATCCAACCTGAGTCGGCCATTCTGCATTTTGTCTCTTTACTTTCTTGAGTTGACCATCCCATGAGTCCAATAAAGTCTAGATTCAAATTCGATGAAGTTTTCTACCTGATCATTGAGATCCTCCAGTATTTTTCCGACGACATGTTGAAGACCTCATATTAGTGAGTCTTACACTCCTATTGTACTCCTACCTGAGTTGTTGAATATCTTTAAGTTGTTTCTTAAGCTATGAATCCCTCATCTTCAGCCACAGGTTGATGCTTCTTGATGATGCATATTGTATTGTATTCAAATATCATCGACTGATTTTGAGATGTAGATCCGCTATGTATTGATCGTGGGTACACTTTATATAGACATTTATATGACATGGATCTGAAGTGTACTTGATTGGAAGCCATGATTAGTTCACCGCGAGCATGGGTATGACTTCCTCGAAGAGATTATTATTGTTTTGCAGATGGCGACCTCCTAAACTCTACTCTCGGGCTCACTCGACTTTGTGCATTCCCACTATTAAATATATTGTAATGTATTTCGGCTATCAGTTTCTCTTTTGAACTCACACATTAGGGGGCATCTATTATAGCCCTAAAATTCTCTACCTATGCATACATGGCATTGGCCTTTCTACTTGCATAATTTTCCAAATCACTTTTGAGGAACTCTATTTTAAAAACCATTTTTTGGAGCATGTACATGACCTACTGCACTACTTCCCACATGCATACGCTTGTTTCATGCTAGAAAGCCCATGCACATACACTTTTTGCATACTAAACAGCCTGTGTTTACCTCCAAAAGTTGCAAAAACATAAAAATTTACAAGGAATTTGGCAAAGTTTACGGGCTACCGAGGTTTCCCCAACCAATTTATTTGTTGTATCATGTCCCTAAACTGAATAAATATTTTGTTTTCATATAAAAGGAGGTCTTGGGGTCCCATTCCCACATCAAACATTAGAATAGTGAAACTCTGCCCAAATCCCTTTTCCCTCCTTGTCGAAATATTTGCAACCCCTTATGATTTTTTTCCTCATCATTCCCTCTCTAGCCTTTTCTCCTATACAATCCCTTCTCTTCCCTTGAAGTGATCATTTGATTGTGAGAGAAATCATTGGGAAAGTGAACTTGGAGCAACATCAAGAGGAGCCTGAACCAGGTTCGCAAGAGCGTCGGCCTACAAAGGTTGTAATTTTCGATCTTTGCATTTGAATAAAAGAATCTTTTCCCTGTCCCAAATGATATCTTTATGTTTTTCATTTTATTTATGCATAATGGTTTATAACTAACCCTAATCTTGATGAGTATAAATAGAATATGTGTAGCGTTACTTTCCTAAGTGTTTTTGCAGTTCAACTTTGGGAGGAGACTTGCATCCTGGAAGCTACAAAGCTGGAGGTGGTCTACATCGAACATTGGACTAAAGGTACTACTTCTGAACTACTTTCCTATCTCTTTGTGTTCATCTATTTAGAGTGTTTGGGGTAGATTAGGAATTATATTGTCTTTTAAGGGAGATCATAGCTCTGCATATACTTTGACCCTGGTATAGTAATAGGGGGATTTTCCCCACTAGCACTCAAGCTGTATGAATAATCTATTTTTAAGGTCACAACCAAGCCAAACACCAAATTGGTGTATGAGACCTCCTCCGCCCAGCGATTTTACTGATAAAGTCTACGGAGGTATACATACCCTACCCCCCTCTGGATTTGAACTTGTGTCTTCTTAGGAGGAAACACATGTTCTTAACCATTAGGCCCACTCATGATGTATTTTAATCCACTCTAAGTAACGCATTTGAGGTTCAATTTGAATCCATGGCTTCAACTTGAAAATCATACTTAAAAAACACATATTTTTAGTTAAACTCTTAAACGATGTGAGAATTTGAGGAAATATAATCTTCTCCCAATTCCAATTGATTGATACACCTAAATGTTTGAATTAAATTAACAAACTTCAAAACAATCCCTTAACCAAGGTAAAATTCATAGGAAAATACTTTAAAATATTTTAAAAACTTGATTCAATATAAAGAAAAGGGAAAAAAACACCTCAACATGGTTAGTAAATACTTGATAGTGAGATTCTAATTACTACGCTTTATTATAATGCTCCCTTTTAGGGTCGAGAAGATAAAATTTTATTTTAAAACATGCACTTTATATACTTAAATATGAATGTACTTTTGAATGTATGACATAGGTATTACATTGAATATCATTGTACTTTTAAAAGTATGGAGGATGCATTTCATTTAATACTATTGTACTATTTAAAGGTACGATAGTGTTTGGCGTTGGTTAAAAGCCAAATGATTTGTATCTTTTTTTACCTCCTTTTCTTCCCAAATTCTGGCAATTTATTTTTCGTCCACCCCTTTTCTAGACGTCGTCTTTGTTAGTATCAATGTCACCATTAGCACCATTTCCAAGGTATGCATAGTAAGTTGGTTTTTGTACATGTCGATGTGGATAATCAAAAGGTTAGGTTTAAATTTTAAAAATTAAATCGAGGGAATTGATACCACTAAGGGTGGATTTAAATTTTAAATTGAGAGATTTGATATCGTGCCATTTCCCTTCCCGCACTCTCGCATAGGTATTCATGACCGAGGAACTGATCAAACAAAGAAGAGGGGTGTGCAGGTGAATACCTTGAAGGATATCCTTCATATACAACACTCAATCTTCTCATTGCTCAATATATGAGGGCCTCAATCGCACAGCTCGGGAAACAAAAGAAGTATTAGGTGGTGAAAATCTACAAATTGAGATGAAAATCAATTACTATCCACCTTTCCCAGAGCCGAAACTTTCTCTAGGAGTTGAAACCCACACAAACATGTCCACCCCCACTCTTCTTATACCTAACCAAGTTCTGGGACTCCAAGTGCTCAAAGATGGTCACTAAGTTTCTACAAGTTACATTCCAAATGGCATCATCGTCCTATGGACGACCAACTCAAGATTATTGAATTTATTTCCATTGATTCTTCCTTGTTTTTCTCTCTTCCTCCCTGAACTCGTAATAATATAAATTTTATATCGTGTTTGGTTGACAAATTGGTGGCCATGTGTGCATGTGTTTGGGCTTCCCAAAACTTGAGCAACAATAGGGTGAGCATGTCGGGTTCGTATTTTGCACCCCACCCCTTGACACCATCATCGGCCCAAGGAAGGAGTTGATTGATGAGAAAAACCCTCCATTTTTTGAACCCAAAATATATAGAGACTTCTAGAGTTGTAAGATAAACAAGCTACCCCAGTAGAAAACTATTTTTTTTTAGATTAGTTTGTTTGGTTACTTAATAGTCATCATAGTCATTGTGGCATTAGTTTGTAACTTTCATAGGTAATTGTTTGATAGTTTCAGATTTGAACGATCTAGGTTGCAAAATATCTTGTCATCAAATTATTTTCAGATATCACTCAACCAATTTTGCAATGACACTACATTTAGTTTTAAATGGTAAGGAATCTATCATTTGAAACTATTTGCATTTGGTTTTAAATGTTAAGGAAAATACTTGACTGACATTATTTCCAATTCTCAAATTCCTTATGACCATGATTTTTCTGTACAATCGTTGATCAAGATTGCTTCCAACTCTCAAACTCTTCACATTCATTTTTTTGTGTACATTGACAATGTAATCTATGGTATTGTGTTTTCTTATATTAAGCATTGCCATTGCACATTCTATTTGTGCAATCTTTAGTCTCATTAGGCATTTTCCTTCTATAAGGGATATTGTTTTATTTTTTCCTCCTTAGTTTTAATTAGTGTTAAAAATAATTTCCTTGGACACATGGGTGGGGTCGATCTCTCTTTGTCATGGTATGCTCCTCTGTGCATTGTCCTTACCGGAACATGTCGATCCAATGAAAATTTCAACGAGTTTCTCCTCTCTGCAAACTCTGTACTAGAAAGTGTGGTCGATCTAATGCAAATTTTAGTGGGTTTCTCCTCTACACACTCTCTAGATTACTGGAAGGTAGGGTTGAACAATGAAATCATCAACTAGTTTGGGAGAGGGTTTATTTGGTCGGGGTTTGGTACCATAGTGTTTTTTATGTTTGAAATGTATATTTTTTGTTTGTTTTACTTTTTGTTTATTTTTTATTTATTTGTAATGTAATTTAAACATGTATTTGTATTTAATATGTGATTTGAATTATATATAAGGGTCCAGGGTCGAAGTGAAGGTAGGTTCCTATGTATGTATGGGGATAGGGAGAGAACTTAAAGGAGGGAGAGACCCAATAAGAGCCATCTTTTTCATTTTTAGTGGCACTGTTAGCATGTGCTTTGGTTTTCCCTACCACCTGAAATTTGTATATGGGATTCATTCCATTCATGAATTTTCTCATAAGTTAGGGAGATAAGGGGGATAAGTGAGGAATGGAATATTTATTTTATGAGAAGACTCGTTATGACTTGTTGCTTCTCCTCTAGTATATTCCATCATCTTTAACCTGCACACAGATCTTGATTAATACACTCACATAGATAATATCACTTTATAGATTACATGAAACCAACGCTTATACCTATTATGCTATGCTTTGTTGGCCTCAAGGAAGTCCATACCAGCAAAGACAACAAATCGCAAAGCTACATTTAAATCGTGACCTAGACCCAAACCATGACCTATAACTAGACCTAGACCATGACTAATCTAGGAGGATATAAGGAACACTCATAGAGATCCCAGGGGATCTACAAATGCTCAAAATGTGACCGTCTTAAATGATCAAGAAAATGACATCAGTGCGTAGAGCTCGTTGTTAGATTTCCAACGACTCAAACAACAAGTCAAACAGATCTTGTATGCAAAAGTTATGAGCAGTCAAATGTCAAAGTCAAAGGGGTAAAAGGGTGACACTTGTCACCATTGAAAGGGTGACATGTGGCACGACCGTACAACAATGATGTGTCCACAACCCAAGGTTCCACGTGGAATGATCGTACAATGACTAGGCAGATGTGTTGGAAGATCGTACAGATTACGTGGGAAAATTATATATTGACACTTGGCAAGGGATAGCCAATGAAAGGTTGCAACATGGAAGCCTCCCATTGGCCTATGTTGGTTGGTGTTTATCAAAAATTTATGGAGCCTACGGGGGAAAACCAACGACCTCCATAAACCTTAACAAAGCCTCCCCTACCATCGGGCCACACTAATGGTTCTTAACCTTATATGTTTTTATATTTATTTTAGTTTTAGTATTGTTTTAAATGGATGAAAAAGGGGACCGAGGGATAATCCCTCGACCAATATCATATGATCACATGTATACAATATAACCGTGGGTCAATATTTGTGGGGTTTAACCATATGCCATTGTAAATAAACAACAACCAATGAATATAACATATAGTTATAACTATATGCCAAATAAAAATCAATGGATATGCATAGTGGTGGATCGAACTCGGAACCTCCGAACTATATTCTGGGGTTCTAACCACTACGCCATGTGTATCGGTTGTTACAAAAAACCCAACAAAATAAATTTAAAGTGTTGTGTGGAGTTCAAGACGGTTTGGGCCACTTTCACCCTATTTAATGGCATGAACCCTGAGGTCGGCACACATTCCAATGCAGGGACACATTCCAAGGTGAAAAGGTTCCCATGAGATCACATATCTCAGGTGGTATGGATCTCGAGGTATGGACTACCTAGAAATGCATGCAAGAGATTTCCTAAGTTTTGGCATTGTCTCATTTTGCCTGCCATAAGGAATTTTATCTCGATCTAGTCAATTTTATACTCATTAGATTCATTTTTCGCAAGGATTGTGAATTTGAAGTTTGTTTTGTGATTTGAGGACATTTTTAAAAGTCTTATTTCATATTGTCATTAATGAGCTTGTAGAACATTGTTTTATGTGCCAAAGAGGGTAAAATTGAGCTTGTTTGGAATATGATCAATATTATACTCATTTTCATGATTTTTTGCAAGGATTTCAATGGTAAACTATGTTTCTGCATTTGAGTAGCAGATTTTTGGAGTGTCCTCAAGATTGGATTTGTAATTCTAATTTCATTATTATTTTGATATTTTGGGATGATTAAAAGTATTCATACTATCTAAAGGGACTCTGAATATGAAGTGGCATATGTCATACATATATGTAATTTGATTTCTTTTATTTTTTGTTGTATTATCTCACTATTCTTCAAGTTATTCATCAGTATTAATGAATTTTATGGACTAGTAAGCATATTCACATGATTTTTTTCAAATAGTCAAGCGATCATTTATATTTTGAATCTGGTCAGATGTTTATGTGTATTTAAGAGTTATTTTTACATCTAAGTATTTTTTGATCGAGTTAGTATCAAAGCCAATTTTGACATTTATTTGTAATTGAATACTTACGAGGTCCAAGTCCAAGCGAGGTGAAGGCACACTTGAATTTTTTACTCCTAAAGTGGAATGTGCATTTCAAAAGAAAGAAATGAAGCATGAATATGTTCTTTCTAAGGTTGATAAGGAGTTTTGAAGGATGTTTCTTAGACGAAAAATTTGGTTAAGGAATTGTGGGAAGACCTAGAAAGAAGAAGAGAAACTCCTCATCAAAATGAAGGTGGTCCAATTGAAACAATGGTAAAATATGAAGGAGAAGGTGAAGGTGAAGAACCTCCAGTATCTCATTCGTCCCCATCATCATATTTATCATATTTCGATGGAAGTAAACATTCTTATCATAAGAGGAAGAAACATCCTAATAAGTCTTCTTGTATTTATGATCTACCTTTGTTAAAGCTAGATGTTAAGTTCGATTTGCCTACTTATGATGGAGAGTTTAATGTAGAGAAGTTGGATAATTGGGTCAAACATATTGAAGTGTATTGTAGGGTACTCATACATGACACTTCAAGGATACGGTTGGCTACTCTTTACCAGAGGGGCACATCCTTTATATGGTGGGAGAGTGGAACAAAAGATGATCTTATTCAACATGGTAAAATAATTTCTTCATGGAGTGAATTTATTGATGCATTAAGAAATAAATTGTATCCATTAGCTTATATGAAAACATCAATGATTGCTTGGAAAAACCTAAGACAAGGAAAAGGGCAAATTGTTCAAGCTTATACACAAGAAATTTAAGAGGAAGACACTATCTTTGGGAATTCCAAATCATACTCCCGATAATATTCTAAAGTATATTGGTGGTATACACTCATATCTTCGACATACTATATTTATGTCTAATCCCTACTAATATTGACAAACTATCTATACAAGATACTCATATTGAAGCCAATAAAGAAAAACATTTTGTTGAAGATGTGTCAGAGGAGCCACAAGAATTCAAAGAGCAGTCGAAGGGAAAATAGAAAAGTAAGAAGACAACTACAGTGAAGAAGCATGAAAATAAAAATCCTACACGTTCTCACTGCGAGAAGAAAGGACATGATGAGAAGCATTGTTGGAAGTTGCATCCAGAATTGAAGCTAAAATGGGCTCGGCCTAGAAAGGGTAAAAAGAATACCACGACCATGGTGCAGGATCTTGGATCAGGTTCTGAGGATGAAACCAAGGTTATAGCTATGGGAACCAAAGGTAAATATTATGTTGCAAGTTTTAGTTTGTGTACTTCTCATGCAAAGTCTAAAGTATGATGGAAGGCAAAGAAAAGAACTGTTTCATTTATGAGTTATCTCAAATCACACTAATATTGATACACTTGTTGATAATGGATCACAAGTGAATCTTATTTCAAATCAAGTTGTTCAGAAGTTGGGATTGAAAACTAGGCCTCATTCGAGACCATATACTTTGGGTTGGATTTGTGATAATGCTCATGTACAAGTAACTAAGCCATGTAAATTACGGTTTGCGATCACATCCAGTTTCATTGATGAGGTAGAGTTAGACGGTGTTCCACATGACATTTGTGGGATGGTTTTGGGAAGTCCATACTTATATGAAAAAAATATCATTTTCTACAGGGAACAGAAAAAGTATCATATTTTCAAGGATAGGATTGAGTTCATTGGGAAATCTCATCAGATGAAGAGGAATTTGACATTTGTCACTACAAGTCACATGCTAGCTAATGCTAGTATTCAGGATCCAGATTTACAGCCTACAGTTGAAAGCAGAAAAATTCCTTTGATTGATGTTGTTCCTAGTAAGATGGGCAGATATGTTGATGGTTCATTCTCTTTCACATATGTATATTTTTTTTTGTTGTTTAGTTTCTTACTAATCAGTGGAGTGTTTTTGGCTACTGCAACAATGAATGACAGAGTTTGTAAATTTAATGGAATGGTTAACTTGGTCAGCAGTGTTGTTTCAGTCTTCATTATGGTCATGATGAGTCATTTGTCCGTTATCCAAGCAGGATAGATGTATGATACTGGACAATTGAGATGAAATAATTCTCACTCTATTTACGAATAATATATACTTTGTTGATTAAGGTTGGTTGTCATTGATGTCAACCCTTGAAGAAAGCCCCGTAGCACAAAGGTTTAGGTAATGGACCCAATATTGTTTGATGTAAATATGACTTATTATTTTTTTTTCATGGTTGATAAGAAGTATATATGGATGAAATCCAAAGTGGTCCCCTTATGGTGAAATCCCTCACGAGAAGACGCTTTGTGGAGTAAGAGAACCCATGCTTAATTGTGGAATAATGAGATGAAGGAAAGTGAAGTTGTCAGGGAAAATATCATATATGGATAGTTCTTGTCATTTCATTTCCATTGGTATGTAGAACGTCACATAATTCCTCACGGTTAGAGAGTTATGGCAATGAGAAGTTGGAGACCCCAGGTTTGGGTAATGGACCCAAGATTGTTTGATGGGTAACGGTATGATTTATGATATATTTTCAGATAATACTATTCTATATGGATAGTACATGTCATGCCATTTCTGTTGGTATGTAGAACATCACATAACTCCTCACGGTTTGAGAGTTATGGCCTTACGA
>JZKD02S1668185.1:610495-622450 GCA_000966675.3 Picea glauca
AACTACTAACATAAGATCCAAGATCTTTTACATGAGGGGGCTCTTTGAGCTCTTCCCTCCAAGCTACCTACCCTATTCAATTACATTAACTTTACATTGAATGGGTTGTCTAGTCCAGATTGGAGCTAGATCTAGACTTACAACCATTAAAGGCCTTCTTTAACTATATCCTACTCAAAGGCATAGCTTTGGCTCTACCATCCTTACAAACATTTAATACAAATTCAAAATAAAAATTTGAAACGAGAGGTTTGTGCCTCTCCTTCTTCATTGAATGTGTGTTGTGTTGGTTGGCTCGCTGGCTTAGAGTGATGCTCCTGCATCATACTCCTCTGTTGTGAATAGTTCATGAGGTCCTTCTCATGAGCTTCCCAGCGTCATTGTTGAAATCCACTTGGATCCCAAATAGCTCTTTGGAGTTGTTCATTTGCTCCACTTGTCTGTTGTTGTTGTTGTTGCTGTTGTTCTGCTGCTATAGCAGACCCTCTTCTGCTCAGCCTTTCTCTGCTGGTAGTCTCTTCTGTTGACTTCAACATCAACCTCCTAACCTGCTCTATCTCCTCGTTCAGCTGCTCCCATGGTTGGCTCTGTTCAGGAAGTCTCCTCTGCTGCAATTCTTCCTCATCAGTGGGTAGATCTACCAGATCTCCCATGCTATCTTCTTCATCCTCTGTGGCGCTAAGTGTCCATTCTGCTGCAAAGTTCAGCTTTGCAATACTATCACTGAGCTGTTGCTCAGCTTTTTCCTATGACAGTTTTGTTGCTGCCATTTCTCTTGCTGGCATACTTCCAGCTTCTTCCAGCTTCTCCCCAGGCTGGTATGCTCCTCCATCTATCTCCAACTTGATCTGTTGGATGTGCAAGCTTTGAACTATCACCCTCTTCTCCAGGGCTTCCAATTCTTGATACAGATCAATAAAATCCATGTTGTCTACTTCCTCCTCTTCTTCTACTGCAAGCTCCAATGTTGCAGTCGTCTCTGTTTTAGCTTCCTGGATGAAAATTTTGAGCCATTCCTCGGAATGCTCATTTCCTTCTTCTACTTGGGTAGCTTTTGATATCTTCTCCAACTCTTCATCTTCTTTGACAATCTCTACTAGCTGTCTTTCTATTGCTGCTACATCAGCAACACAAACTCCCACCTCAACTAGGCTACCTGGCAGAACTATTTGAATTCCTCCAATGATCAGAAAATGTGTCTGATCCTTCTTCTCCGTCAGCTCCTCTTACTGATATGAACTCACCTCTGAGCTCATCTACTCTCCCTTTCCCACCTGGAAATATGGGATTTCTCTACTGTCCCCTTGGCAGTCTATGAGATCCTTGGATCTCATCTTATTGCCCACCTGGAAATTTGAATTTCTAGTCCTGCCCTCTTGGCAGTCTATGAGACCCCGCAGTGATCTCACCTTATTGCCCTCTTGGCAACATGAAATTTCCCTGCTGTCCTCCTGACAATCTATGAGATCCTGTAGCGATATCATCTCATTTCCCTCCTGGCAATTGGAAATTTTTGTTCTGCCATCTTTGCAGTCTCTCAGATCTTCCCATGATCTCAGTTCATCCTTAGCATCACTGAGATTCCTCCCAGCCTCTGTTCACATATCTGAACCATCTCCTCCTCATTATTCCTGAGGATTTCAGCATGCCTCAACCATCCTCTTATCATCCTCGTTGTCTTTTGGCCACCAATTCCCTGACTGGCCATTTTACCTTCATCCTCATGGTCCATTCATACACCCAATGTGGTCTTGCATCCTGCTACATCTACAGTGCAAGTTCCTCCATCCTCACTTTGATATCGGTGAGCTCTTTATCCATCGCAGCTTTTCTTGGTTGTTGATGGATCTTCTTTCCATTGCATCTATGGCCTTCAGTAGCCATATTCTTTCCTTATGTCTGCCCTCCTGGAAAGCCTGCTACTATCACTCTACAACCCTGAGTGCTTCCAGCATCTCCTCAGTCCTCCCAACTGTCTTCTTGACTGTTGCATACCTGCGAGCAATCACCACAGAGTCTCAATACTCTGCCTTCCTCTAATACCAAACTTATGTGTATCAGAGTACTCTTTCTCCTTCTCTTTTCCTCTACCTACAATATACAAACAGAGTCAAGATCTTATACCACAACTTATGTGTATCAGAGTACTCTTTCTCCTCTCACTTCCTCTGCCTGCAATATACAAATAGAGTCAAGATCTGATACCACTCGTGGTGTGTATCAGACTACTCCTTTTCCTCTAGCTCCTTCTGCCTGAAATATACAGACAAAATCGAGCTCTGATACCACTTTTGGTGCGTATCAGACTACTCCTTTTCCTCTAGCTCCTTCTTCCTGAAATATACAGACAAAATCAAGCTCTGATACCACTCTGACGCAGCACCCCCTACCTCAGCAGGTTCTGCACGACCTCCCGGTCTTAGGATCGTTCTATCCTTCGGATCCGCAGAACTAAAATGGTTCTTTCGGCCTTTCTTGAGACCTCACAAACCTGATCCACAAGTCCTTGTGAAACCCCACCTGTGCGAACATGCATCAGGCATGAGCTTCACCTTCCCACGGTTACTGAATATGACCTTCGGTCTTTTCCCGAAAAGTAATTTCAAGTTTCGAGACTTCATGAGCCCTACTGTCAAGAGTCTCTACCTCCTCGATCCCCCAATCACTAAAATGTCGAAATGTTTGAATGGCGCTCAACAGTGATTAGCCCCTTGGGCCATATCTTGGTCCATGTGACTGCTCTTCCCCGTGACTGCAGCCTACTTCGATGTTTTCAACACCAAGATCCTTGGCTCCTAGTCATTGGGACGGTCGAAGTGTCGATGCCTGAAATGTCGAATCCCTGGCCACTTTATCCTCCAAAGGATGTGTCGCGTTTCGCGACTTCGGGACTTCTGATGCAAATTTGTCTAGTTCTCTGTTTGTGGGATCCCCAGTATGCCAAAACCCGAAATCCCCACCTTCATTGTTCCACTCCAAGGATCCATCACGCTTTCACGACTTCGTGGTTTTCTAACCCAAGAGCACGGACCCCTTGCCTTTAGGAATTCCAAAATCCCGAATCTCGGTATGCCGAAATGCCGACTTCCTCCATGTCTCTTCAACACCTTCAGGATTTTGCGTTTTGCCATCCGGTGATGCAAGGTTGCCCAACCCTTGCTCCTTGGACTTCCCGGTACCCGAAATACCGAAGTACCAAATCAAAGGGAGATCAATGGTTGTGATCCTCCCGCATCCAATGGCTCATATCCTTTCAGGATCTTGTGGGTCAAGAATCCTGAATTCTTGCCCTTTGCATTCCCTGGTACCCAAAATGCCGAAATGGCCTTTTCGGAACTCTCCCGATGCCACGATCTTTGCCACGTGTCCTCTTGTTGGACGGTCCTGATGCTCTTGGTGTTTTGAGACTTTGCGATCCCATCTGCACTGATCCATGTTCCTTCGAACTCCTGGTATCCAAACTCCCGGTAGCTCCTCGATCACTTCAGGACTTCACAAGTCGCGAAGTCGAAAGACTTCTCCATTTTTCTCTTTGATGCCTGAATCCCCGAGATATGAGGATCTTGTGACACATGTCCTCTACAGATGAATGGTCCCGATGCTTTCACTATTTCGGGACTTTGACGGGTCTTCTCCTCTGCACATATGAGAGTTAAATCTCATGCAACATTTCACAGATCCGATGGCTATCAGCTATCTGCACGATATTTGATGGCCCAGATCTCTTCCTCCTGTGCTACGCTTTCCTACCTACGCTTGGAAGTGAAACTCCAATGGTCCATATCTTTTTCCAGTGCCTGAATCGACGGCAATTGTAGCTCCTCCCTTGAGCTTATGCTTCTTCCTTCACTTTGGAAGATTTCAAACGCTTCAAAAGGCCTCAGCCTTTGTTTTCTGTTCCTTGCTATGAAGCCTCTACTCACAGCTTTTGTCTGCGTTCTTAAAGACGCTTTCCCTTCTGAGCTTCCTCGAACTCAAACCCTCCAAAGGGTCTCCTTTCAGTCTCTGCAATACTTGCAGGGCTCTGTGCATGAAAGCACTCTTCCTCTTGTGCTTTGTTCTCTTTGAATCCTCGAAGGATCCTTTGACCTCCGCACTCCTTCCAGCTATCGCTCTTATGCACAAAAGGACTTTTCCTCCTGAGATTATCTTCTCTGAAACCTTGAAAGGTTTTCACGACCTCTGTGATTCCTATAGGGTCCCTTCACACACGAAGGTGTTGTCTGTCCTGAGCTTCTCTGTTTCTCAGACCTCTAAGGGACTTAACCCTTTTTTCTCCCTCAGATGGAGAATCTGATGCCCTCTTGGCAGTCTCTTTCTCAAGCAACTCCTTGTTGAGTCTGCAGGGTATTCAACAACCCTGTAAGTTCCTCTTGACACTTCCTTCTCCCTCAGAACTCTAAGAGTTCTTCCTATGAAAACTAGCACTTACTCAATGCCCTCCTGGTGGAGCTCCTACAGAATCCCTCAGTGATTATGTTCCCTTCAACGAACTCTAAGAAGAGTTCTCTTGTGCGCTCTGTGCACTTGCTCAATGCCCTCCTGGAAAAGCTTTACAGAAATCCTCAAAATTTATGTCTTCTCTGAACTCAAGATAGAGTTCTTCTCCTCAATGCAACTCGTTCATCTTCTCAATGCCCTCCTGGTAGAGCTCTACAGAACTCCTCAGAGATTCTACCTTCTGTTGGCTCCTCCTCTGCACAGTCTGACCTCCAAGGTATTTAGCAACCTTGACGTTTCTCCTTGAGCCAATGACTTCAGCTGATGCGCCCTCCTGACACGTCCTTGTCTGAATCTGCAGAATTTATAAGTGCATCTATGCACTGGCTCTCAAAACCCATAGTGTTATGTCATGCACTCCTTGCATGAAGCCTCAAAGAACCCCAAACCTGAAGTCAAAGAACCCACAGATAGTAGAACCTATCTGTCCCTGCAAATGCACATCTACAGCATATATCTACATCATATAATGAACACACAAAGACATTCATGCAACCACAGAATAACATGCAAGAAATTGTTGTTTGTATTAATATAAAATGCCTATGTTTACAATGTGTTCGAGCTCAAACTTTTTTACAGAGTCTCAGCTCTCCACTCCTCTCTCTAACTCTCGTAGAGTTCTTCTCTCTCTCTCTATCCAACTACTAACATAAGATCCAAGATCTTTTACATGAGGGGGATCTTTGAGCTCTTCCCTCCAAGCTACCTACCCTATTCAATTACATTAACTTTACATTGAATGGGTTGTCTAGTCCAGATCAGAGCTAGATCCAGCCTTACAACCATTAAAGGATTTCTTTAACTACAGCCTACTCAAAGGCCCATCTTTGGCTCTACCAACCTTACAAACATTTAATACAAATTCAAATTCAAAATTTCAAACAAGAGGGTTGTACCTCTCCTTCTTCATTGAATGCGTGTTGTGTTGGCTGGCTAGCTGGCTTGGAGTGATGCTCCTGCATCAGCATGCCATAAGGAATTTTTTTCGGATGTAGTCAAGTTCATACTCATTGGATTAATTTTTAAGCAAGGATCATGCATTTGAAGTCTATTTTGTGATTTGAGGACATTTGTAAAAGTATATTTCATATTTTCATTAATGATATTGTAGCACATTGTTTTACGTGTTGAAGAGGGTAAAATTGAGCCTCTTCGAAAAATGGTCAATATTATACTCATTTTTCACAATTTTTTGCAAATATTTCAAGGGTAAACTTTGCTTTTGCATTTGAGTAGCGTATTTTTGGAGTGTCCTCAAGATTGGATTTGTAAGTATAATTTCATTATAATTTTGACATTTTGGGATGATTAAAATAAATCATACTATCTAAAGGGACTCTAAAGATGAAGTGACATATGTCATCCATATATGTAATTTGAGTTTTTTTTTTGTTTTGATATTATCTCATTATTCTTCAAGTTATCCATCAGTATTAATGAAGTTTATGGACAAGTAAGCATATTCACGTGTGTTTTTGCAAATAGTCAAGCGATCATTTATATTCTGAATCTGGTCGGATGTTTATGTGTATTTAAGAGTTATTTTTAAATCTAAGGATTTTAGGATCAATTTGGTATCAGAGCTGGTTTTGACGTTTATTTGCAATTGAATGCTTACGAGGTCCAAGTCCAAGTGAGGTGAAGGCACACTTGAAGTTTTTAATCCTAAGATTGAACGTATATTTAGAAGGAAAGAAATCAAGCATGAAGATAATATTTCTGAGGTTGATAAGGAATTTCAAAGGATGTTGCTTGAGATGAAAAATATTGTTAAGGAATTGTGGGAAGACCTAGAAAAAAGAAGAGCAACTCCTCGTCAAAATGAAGGTGGTCCAGTTGAAACAATGGTAAAAGCTGAAGGAGAAGGTGAAGGTTAAGAACCTCCAGGGTCTCTTTTATCCCCACCATCATCATCATCATAATCATCATCATCATCATTGTCATGACCTAAGTCTGCACCCCTACCCCTCCTCTCTCATTTCCCTATACCTTCATCAAAATAATTCCTCTTATGGTTAGTTAAGTCAGTTTCCCATTACTAAATGACTCAATTTTTTATCATTATCTTTCTTGATTGATTCTTTGCACCAATTATTTTTGTTTTCTTGAAGGATAATCACATGTCGTGGTTTGGATTCAGAAAATTTTTCATCATATTTAACATTGATTGAGCATGCAGTAGGTCAGCCAAGTCCTTTGTTTGTAGAGGAAACATCCAAAAGAAAAACACAACAATTCAAAGCTGTGGATTTCAGGCTTAGATTGTGAGCAAACAAATAGGTTAAACTTTCGACGGTGGAGATCCAATAGTCAATTAAGATCAACGGCTCTTGTACATTCAGTGTTACAAAATCATGTGAGGTTTAACAACAAAGCATATGAAGTTTCACACTGTAACATTGTCACTCATGGAGATTTCAATCTAGAACAAGCGAAAACCTCTGAAGTGTCAGAGCCCTGAAGTGTCGGAGTCTTTTTCAACTGATGTGTCATATGCCACCTATCAATTGATTTCAGATGACACGTGGCACTCATTTCAAGCACCTTTGGTTATGTCATCTGCGTTATTTCAGGTGACACATGTCACTCTCATTTTTATGACACGTCATCAATTGTGACAACAGGTTGCCACATCACTCCGCAAGATTGTCACTCCAAGAGATTTCAATCAAGAGAAAACGTAGTTCCCTAGAGCTTCGAAGCTTCGAGTTGCCAAAGTACAGGAGCCCCCGAAAATCAAAGTGTCGAAAGGTCACCACGTCACTTTGCAAGATTGTCACTCTGGGATATTTCAATCAAGAGAAAACGTAGTTCCATGGATCTTCGGAGCTCCAAGTTTTCGAAGTACAGGAGCCCCCAATCATCGAAGTGTCAAAATGTCATCATGTCACTCCGCAAGATTTCCAGTACGGGAGATTTCAATCAAGAGAAAACATAGTTCCCCAAAGTGTCGAATCCCCGAACCACCACGTCACTCTGGGAGATAGTCCTCCGAGAGATATTCATACTCTGCACTCAAAACCTCCTGAGCACCAAAGAGCCGACGATGCATGGCATTCATTTGTTGATTGTGGAATTAATCTATCGATGACACGTGACACTCATTTCAGGCACCTTTGGTTACGTCATCTATACAATTTTAGGTGACACGTGTCACTCTTCTTTTTACGACACATCACTGGCTATGACATCATGCAGCCACGTCACTCTGGGATATCGTCCTTCGGGATATTCTCAAACTCTACAGTCAAAAGATCCTGAACGTCGCAGAGTCGGAGTCCTGAAGTCCCGAAATATTTAATGATAAGATATCTTAATCTCGGTTTAATTAGCATAATCATTAGTTAATGACTTCATGATTTTAGTCATTTGGGATATATATATACTCTACATTCAAAATCTCATGAATGCTGAATTTCCAAAGTGGCTTATCCTCATTAATTGCATATTTTAAAGTTTCCAAACAACGACAAATGAAGGGAACGTTGAGCCAGTCTACGGAATCATATTGGTCATCTGGAAACAGCTCGATGATAGTCGACATGTATAGAACTAAAGCTTTATATTTAGACCCTGCAACACCACAACTAGGAATTGGAGAAACTATACTTCAAATTGTACAAGGAATATTGAAGACTCCAGAAAAAGCACCAGAAGACTTGCTTCTTCCCCCAGAAGATAAGCTGAAGAAGAACACTGCCAACAGTGCGCATGGATACCAGTGCTCGATACAAAACTCAGTTCTATCACTCCTAGTTAATTCTGTCAAGACTCGGTTCGATTCAACATATGAATCAGTTTGGTTTATGATTGGCAGCAGTTTTAATTATTTAAGTTCAAGACTCTTTTAGATTAAGGCATCATAAGTGGTCATTTGTGTGTGATATGAACCACTTTTTTTTTATTAATTCAAGCTCGAAGTATACCTTAATATACTCCAGCAGTGTTTTTAGCTAAGTTAATGAGTTGTTTTACAACTAGTAGTGTAGAGTTAAGCATCAGTCCCAGATGGATGAGAAACTCTGCAACTTTGATAAATATGCATTTGTTGTATGTTTTGAGGGTGCGGTTTTTGGGAAAAGAAGATCAATACATCAAGCTCGTTGACCATATATGCATGGATTAAATCTCTCTACCTGGTGAATATACTCTTGATGACGGTGTTTTTTTCCAAATCTACATGTGTTTGTATCTTATCTTGAATGCAGTTTTTTATTTGTGTGAAGTACATTTCATTTCCTTCAGCTATTGTATAACTTGTCTTTACTAATATGCAACCTGTGAAAAAACAAATGCTTTTGTGAATATTTGTTTACATTGCAACCTGTGGGAGTAATTGTGTTTTTGATAGATGTTTAATGTCTTGAAATGATATTTTAAGTATTAAACTTCTTGTAACAAATTATTCATTGAGTGGTTTGTTGTTTCCCTTTGTTGTTACCTCTATCATTTCACTTGTTTGTCATTTGTGTGCCACCAGCCAAGGAGAACCCTCATATATATAATTTTTCCAACCCAACCATACTCTTTTCTTGGTAAAACCAACCCTCTAACTGACCAACAAAATTTAAAAACCAACCATTCTAAACTTGAGGTGGCCTAGTTATGCCCTTTAGCAGTCAGGTGCAGACTTTAGGACCAACATCTTATGGTCTCGTTGTCGGGGAACGGAGTAATGAAATATATTTCCTTTGGAGAATGACAACAATCATATTTAACCTTTGATGGTGAACAAATATCAGACACCTTCAGACCTCCATCTTTCACCTGGAGACTCCATTGAGTAAACTTCACAAAAGAAATATTGGCTCCTAGAAAAGGACTCAAGAGATCCAAATCTGAGCACATCAAAGCCACTCAGGCTCATCCTAACCTTGATAAGGACACAGTAGTCTTTGAGCCAGAAAGGAAACTAAGAAAATCCACCTTAGCTCAGAGATATACCTCATCCCTCAAGGGTAAAGTTGCACCCAAAGAGTCCACTTTTCTTCATTATCACAAGAAGCTTGAATTTGCTAGCCCTAAGAATCACAATTCCAAGGGCTCTCAGATTCTTTCAACCCCTACCTCCACTTCATCATCTAGTCCAGCATCCACCCCTACATCTCTAATCAATCATGATATTCCTACTACCCAAACAATGGTTGTTAACAGGGTGGATTCCATAATTGCTGCTAGATATGCCCCCCTAGTTTTTCCTGTAGGATTACAGGCACTCCTAGACACAGATTACATGAAATATTTTCCAAGATATAATGGGGAAGGGGATGTCACTGTTGAGGAACATCTAGTAGCCTTCTACAGCTTTGTAGACAACTTCAACATTAACTATGTAGATGTGTGAATGAGCTTGTTTGTACAAAGCCTCGATGGGGAAGTTAGAAAATGGTTTCGAGATCTCCCTCCAACCTCCATTGCAAATATTGATGCGTTAGATGAATCCTTCATAAAGCAATGGGGATATAGAATATATTATTTTTTTTTAAACAGGATTGCGGAGCAATAAAATAAAACAAATGCGGAAATAAAACATAGAAGATGCACAATATAATAGAGACATAGATATACGTGGTTTACCCAGTGTGGGCTACGTCTACCAAAGAAATTTTCAGGTCCTTCCTTTATTCCCAGCAAATGAAGGGATACAACCTACAGCACACCCATTATAACTTTCTCTTCTTTCTCTCATAGTCTCCTCACTTAGAATACAATATTCACAATTGATGCATAGTCGCAATACATTTCCCTCATAAAAGAGGGTTGCCTTCTAGGGAAACAAACCCTAAAATAAATTCTACCATCATATCTACGACTTTATAATGAATGGTCTATATTTACTATGAAATTACAATATACATTTACAAGGCAATTTTTCCTTCAGGGGCTCACTTTCCCTGGGACCCCCCAGCAGGGGGATAGCCCCCCCAAACCCCGCAGGGGGGGTAACCCCCCTTGCACTCCCCCACGTGGAGTAGTATACATTCTTTTGGGGTGTAAAGTCTTCATGGGGTATAAACACGGCTGAAAACAATGACCTCTGAATCAGGAAGAAAATCAGGCTCTGCAACCAACAATCTCCCACTTGGAGATTGATATAAACAAATCCACCGATGTTGTATTTGTTGGACTATGATCCTTCTTGGACCTAGAAAATTTCTCATCTTCATCTTCATGCTTGAATACCAACTAAAACTAATCAGGAACTTAGTTTCTCCCTGGTTACTCCCTTAGTTAACATGTCTGCAGGATTTTGGCTAGTGTGTATCGTTTCCAACTTCAAATGTCCATCTTCCAAGATGGATCATATGAAATGGTACCTGATCTATATATGCTTAGTATTTGAATGGAAGGTTGAGTTCTTTGTAGGATGAATGGCACTCTCAATGTCACAATACAACCTACTATTCTCCTGCTTCTTTCCCAATTCCTCCATAAACCTCTGTAACTAAATAATCTCTTTACTAGGCTCTGTAACAGAAACATACTCAGCCCCTGTTTTTGAAAGTGAAACAACCTTTTGTCGTTTCAAAATCCAACTTATTGTTGTTCCACCTACAGTAAAAACATACCATGTGGTGCTCCTCCTGCTATATTTATCACCTACCATATCTGAATCAACATGTCCTTGTAGAAAAGTGTTTGAACCTCCAAAACATAATGCATGAGTAGTACCTCTCAAATACCTGAGAATCCACTTTACTGCCTCCCAATGTTCTTTACCTGGATTGTTCATATACCTGCTCACAACTCCTACTGCAAGTGCAATATCTGGTCTTGTGCAAACCATTGCATACATCAAGCTGCCAACTACTGATGAATAATGGACCATGGACATGTCTTTTATCTCCTCATGTGTCTTGGGACACATTTCCTTACTTAATTTGAAATGGTTGGCCAAAGGTGTACTGACTAGTTTTTCTTTCTGCATTCTAAACCTATCCAACACCTTATCTATGTACTCACCTTGAGACAATGTCAATTTGCGATTTTTCCTGTCACTTGTTATTTTCATACCAAGGATTTCCTTTGCAACACAAAATCCTTCATCGCAAATGAATTATCTAATTTATTCTTGAGCATGTTTATATCCTTCATATTAGACCCTACAACAAGCATGTCATCTACATACAATAGAAAGATAATATAGCTTCTATTTTCTAGCCTTTAAAATAAACACAGTGATCAAAATGACATCTACTATAACCTTGTTCTATCATAAACCTGTAAAAATTCAAATACCATTAACTTGGAGCTTGATTTATACCATACAATCTCTTCTTCAACCTGCATACCAAATTATCCTTCCCTTTGACCTCATGCCCATGTGTCTGCTGCACATAAATATCTTCCTCCAAATCCCCATGGAGAAAAGTTGTTTTTACATCTAATTGTTCAAGATGCAAATCTTCTACTGCCACAAGACTTAAAATAGTCCTAATTGAAGTCATTTTA
>JZKD02S1668185.1:622500-655087 GCA_000966675.3 Picea glauca
GCTCCGGGTACGAATCAATGGTCACATTTAATAAACAAATGTATAACCTCGCGCCTATGTATATTTACACAACGGTATAACCAAAATGTAATACATAAACTTTGACCCATTTAAATTCCCGCGCATATATATATTTACACGCAGTATGTTTTACATGGCACGCAAATGGTCATATGTAAAACAATGCAACTGTGGGCCACAATGTTTAAACACCACGTGCCAACATGATATATGGTCATATGAAACAAGGATGTGACCGGGGGCCGTTTATAACGCACCATTCCACAATATAATTCCCACGCCAAAATAAATGTTTCGGTCATGTGAAACATTCCACCGAAAACTGCGGGCTACGTTGGCAAATGTGTTTGTGCACCTCCGAAAAAACAACGGTCGTATGGTATCAAGTAATGACCACGGGCTGGGGCTAAGCCCCAGCCCGACCCCCCGCCCACATATACCAAGTTTGAATTCAAATCAAATGTAAACGGTTATATGTTAAGAAACAAGGTGCGGGCGCAATGGTCGGAGGTATATGCTAAAGCTTTCAACGGCAGGTGGAGGTCCGGGGGTCGAACCCCGCGGCCTCCATTCAATTTTAATCAAACATACAAAACACCAACAACCAATAAATGGGTGCCACGTGGCAGCCCTTCATTGGGCCACGTGGCACCTTTCCATTGCTCCAAAACATGCCACGTGTCGTTACCTAACTCGTCCATTGACAACCAATCAAAACTTGCCACGTCAGCAGGGTCGCCACATCATCAATTTCCAAGTCACCGTACGGTCGCCTACGTCATCTGTACGGCCTGCCACGTCAGCTATATGGCCTGCCCAGTCAGCATCAAATTTTTCCCTATTTGGCCCGACGAACATATCGCGATAACTTCTCCATACGGACTCTGTTTGCGAAAATAAATATACCGTCGGAATCAGGAGAACGAGACGGACGCAATGGTACCATTTTCGTTGCATTCCGAGCACTTTGAATTTTGAGCAAATTTTAGACCCCTGGTCCAGATTCTGATCAGAGACACTTCAACCTTTTTCTTGTCTCATTCTCAACCAAATCTTTCCATTTCTTAAAAGTATCAAAAACATCATATTTTTGTCGAATGCAATAAACCCAAGTTTTTCTAGTTGCATCATTAAAAAAAGTAACATAATAACGAGAGCCACCAAGAGATGATACCTAAGTTGGTCCCCATACATCTGTATGCACAAGCTCTATCATTTCACTCTTCTTTTATTTTCTGACTCTGAGACATATGACTCTCTTTTGTTTTCCATAAGCACAATGCTCACAGAAATCCAAATCAATTTGTTTAAGATATGAAAAAATATATATTTTGTGAAGTATCTGCATCCCCTTCTCACTCATGTCCCCAAGCCTATGATGCCACAATGTTCTATCCACTCCTGTATAAGCTAAAGAGATAGAAGAGTCAGTATTACCAGTACATAAATGCAATGTACCTACCTCCTCTCCTTTTGCTATCACCAATGATCCTTTGGAGACCTTCCACACCTTATCTATAAATATGGATATACAACCTTCACTTTCCAACTGCCCTATTGAAATTAGATTTTTCCTTAGACCTTGAACATGTCTTACCTCTTTTAACAACCATTAGTTTCCATTGCTTTGCTTTATTTTTACCTTTCCCATTCCAACAATTTTTCATGGTGCATCATCACCCGAATGAACCTGTCCAAAATCACCTTGAACATAATCTAGAAAATGTTTCCTATGGGGTGTGGCATGAAATGAATCCCCTTAATCTACTACCCAAGACTCAGAAATATTATCTACAAAAAGAATCAAAGCATCTTGTAACACATCACCCGTTACATTTGTTTCCTAATTTTTCTTCTGATGCCCATCTCTTTGTTTCTTTGGAGCTCTGTAGTATTTCTTCAGATGTCCTTTCTTTCCACAATTTCAGCACTCTATCTTTCCAAGTCTGGATTTGGATCTACCCTTCCTATATTTCTCATGGTTCCATGAGCCCTTTCCGCTGTCCTTTTGTCTTCCCATGTTCTCCATGTTTAATTCATTACCTGATGTCTCACCTGTGCTTTTCCATAACACCAACAACATCATCAAATTTTAAAGTATTTGAACCAAAGACAGAGTTGCTTACAGCCATGACCAAGCCATTCGAGCTTTCTAGCAATGAGCATAAGATTAGAAGATCCCTAACCTCATCATCAAAGTCCACTTTTACAGAACTTATTTGATTAGTAACCATATTAAATTCATTTAAATGATCTGCAACAGACCCACCTTCTGAGATCTTCATATTAAATAATCTCTTCATTAGAAATACCTTATTGGACATTGATGGTTTTTCATATAGTTTAGCCAATGCATCCATCAGCTCCTTCATTGTATTTTCTTTCGAAATATTGAGAGACAATGATGTTGCCAGGATCAGTTGTATCGTTCTTAGTGTCTTTCTGTCAAGAACCTGCCATTCTTCATCCTTCATGGTCATTGTCTTCTTTGTTATTCCAACCAATGGTAGGAATAGATCCTTTCGATACAAATATATTCCATTTGCAGCTTCCATAACTAGCAGTTTTGGCCTTTAAATTTCTCGACCCTAAACTTTCCATCTTCTGCCATTGCTCCCACTCGAACCAAGAACCCTCTTTTCCTGCGAGTTACATTTTTGCTTTGATACCAATTGTTAGAAAAACAGGATAGTGGAGTAATAAAATAAAATAAAATGTGGAAATAAAACATAGAAGATGCACAATACAATAGAGACACAGATATACGCGGTTCACCCAGCGTGGGCTACGTCCACGAGATAAATTTCCAGGTCCTTCCTTTATTATTATCCATCAAACTAAGGGATACAACCTACAACACACCCATTGTAACTTCCTCTTCTTTCTCTCACGGTCTCCTCACTCAGACTACAATATTTGCAAATGATTCATAGCTGCAATACATTTCCCTCATAAAAGAGGGTTTCCTTATAGGGAAAAAAACCCTAACATAACTTATACCATCATATATGTGACCTTATAATGAATGGTCCAGATTTACTATGAAATTACAATATACATTTACAAGGCAATTTTTCCTTCAAGGGATTCACCCTCAAACCCCCTCCAGGGGCCCTCTTTCCCTCGGACCCCCCAACCGGGGGGATAGCCCACCCAGACCCTACAGGGGGGGTAACCCCCCCTGCACTCCTCTACACGGAGGAGTGTACATTCTTCCGAGGTGTAAAGTCTTCATGGGGTATAAACACGACTGAAAACAAAGACCTCTGAATCAGGAAGATAATCAGGATCCACAACCAACAAGTATTTGTATTACATCATTGAGTTTGGGACCCTTAAGACAAAGAATAGTGAGTCTATTTCATACTTTACCAAAAGATTCAATAAGATGTATGGTAGAATCCCATATGAGATCAAACCAATTGAATCCTCTGCCAAGATCACTTATGCCAATGCATTTGATGCAGAGTTCTTCCGTCTGTTGAGGGAGAGAAGATCCACCACCTTGTTGTCCATGCAAGAAGCATCCATTGAGCTTGAATCCAACATCTTGGCATCAAACAGGTTAAATACTAGATATGATAAAGATATGAAGAAACAAAGAGAGGATTCCCCTGCCTCCTCTAACCCGGCCACATATGATCCTAAACTTGATGAAATGACCAAAACTTTGAAGGAATTGACATTTGAAATAACTAAGCTAAAATGGGAATCTAAACAACCAAACATATCTTTTCAAGGGGATGGGAACATAAATTCAAACCAGTTTAGAAGGTCGAACGATGCCCCTCGGATAATGCAGAGAGAGAGGAGAAATGTTGATGATAAAAGAGTAGTACCTCCTTTCCAAAACAATCAGATTGAGGAGATGGACGTAGATAGTGATGTTGTGGATGATGTTGTCGTACTTTTCAATGAAACTGATTTTTACACCAATCACTTAATGCAGCAAGATTAAGAGGTAGCACAATTATCAAATCAGTTTGATATTGGAAGAGGGAGTTATTTAAGGCCAACCCCAAAACAAATATGACTATAGGTCTAGAACATGCACTCCTAAATACACAACCTCTGATCAGAACAGGGAAACAGAGGTTCCTCCCAAACCAAATCCAAGAAAGGGTGCATTGGCGAAATCTCACCAGCCTCCTCCATTTAAAATTATTACCCATGAACTAAAGGAAGCTAATAGTCTGTTGACGGGCGAAAATGACCGCTCGTCAAATGGAAGAGCAAGTTCGATACGGGGTTGTCTAATTAACCCAAGTCGTTTGGTTGACTCACTCTGACGGGTTTAACGGCTCCGTTAGCCAATCTAGAATCCTAAAAGGAACAAATAAATAAAACAAAGAAACAAAATAACTCACTAATTACTAATTACTAATATAAATATATATACAACTTGTTTAAATGATATCTATATGCTAGGTCTTCTTTATCTAATTTATATATATACAAGATATACAGATTATGTGTTTTAATCTAAACTCACAAAAAATCAAATGTAGAAATGGTTCTTTTGATGAAAGTAAATAAAGAAAGCAAAAAGTACTATTTCTTTTAGTTTGTTTTTAATCTGTATGCATCTGTAAGATCAAATATCAAACTACTATTCAAACAGAAAAATGTAGACAGTGAAAATTATACTACATATAAGAATTTCTATAATAAACAAGGAAGTAAAAAGGAAAAGACTAACCTATTAATCACTTGAAGAGTATGCATCCAACTGTTTGTATAAATCGTACATCAATCCATCCACGAGATAAATATGTTGTGCATCTTCACATTGTTTGGAATAAACGAGAAACTGTACATTGACTAGTGTATTTAATTGATAAAACAATAGGATGCAAAATAATTACTGTGATATAATAGACTGCAAATAATAACGCATAAGATAAATCCGACAATTACAACTTGCATTTAATCAATCAACATGTTTAAGGTAAACCTTATAATACGAATTGAATGATCATTCACTATTTTTATACAACTGAAGAATAAAATCGTGAACTGTGAGAGAAGAAACTATCTTGACGACATAATAATCTACGAAGACGAAAGCTATCAACAGTCATCAAATTATCAAGATAAACAAATTAAAGACAACAAAAAAATTTACAAATGGCTAAAGCATAAATGTAAATACTTGTTATGTCCAAATTCGAATATAAGTTGTTCACAACTAGCCCTAGGCTAGGATGTCCAGATTACAAAAATAATGGGTTTATAAAGCCTTCAGAAAGGTTATTGTTTCCTCCTCTGAGATCAGATATTGATTACAAAAATAAAAGGGGGATACAACCACCCAGATCCTACTAAATCCTCTAAAGATAACAAAAGTTTATTTCTGTTCATACAAAATGTATCAAAGACATGACTGGAAAGTCTCAAAGATGCCTCAGATCAATTGGTAACCATGAACTCTTGAATATCCTGAAAGTAAAAGGAAAAATAGAAAGATTTAGATACATATTCAACCATTAATTTGCAAATTTCGAATTAACATAACTGGCTACAGAATCTTGTGATTCTGTAGCTAATTATTTTAGTAAAAGAAATCCAATTTATTGAAAGAACAAAGCAATCTAGTTTTAACAAATAATCCTATTTTAAGATAAAAGGATCATACCTCCAACTGTAGATCAAATCATATCAAAAAAATTTGGAATTTACTATTGTTGTTGCAGCCTCAACATTCTTAAAAATTACATTCCCTGTAGTCTTTATACATTTCTCTTTTCCTTGAAAGAGAGACTTGAGCCTATGGTTTTTATTAGTTAAGGCATTAATCTAATCAGTGAGAGCCTTAACTTGTGACTATAGGATGGGTACATCAGTGTAGTATTTATCGATCCAAAAACGAAAAACTTCACACTTCGACTGAGCGATGGTCTCTTGGGAACAAACATGATTGTGAACTTGAGCATCTTCCATACGAACAATAGATTCATTACCCAATTTAATACCAGAAAACTCTGCATTATGTTTGAGACAGGGAGGTAAATTGTCCACAAAGTTGTAGGGTCGATCGAGGTGTGGCTCGAACGAAAGGGGATCTTCTTCAGCGAGGAACCTATCAATTTCGGAGTCTGAAATCTCATGGACCTCGATCATGTTGATCGAGCTCGCATGAGGGTTCGACTTGTTACGAAGCCTCCTCGAAATCAACCTCCCGACTCTCTTGTTCTTAAAATTTATATCAGCATAGCTTTTAGATATCTTGCTTGTAGATTTCTTTAAATTTTTAACAGAGTCATTAAGATGTGTAGGCTGCCCACGGGTCTGCTAAATAACCTTTGGATCAAGTAAGGGTTTGTTGTAGGAGGATGAGACACATGCCTGGGTAGGTGAGAGGAGCATTGTAGGGTAGACAAGGGTCTCTTCAACCACGAGTTTGTCGACCTCCTCCATATCAGGGTTACCATAACCATTTCTGGTTATGAATGAATCCCAACTGTCATTCTGCAACTCTAATTGATGCACAAGCAAGATTTTTATTAAGCCGTGATGGAAGAGGCTCGAGTCTAATCATTTTTTTCTATACCTTTTGCCCATTTTATAAAGGATCCTCAATAGATAATACGGCATGTTCAAAGGAAACCCCATAAAAATCATAAGCAAATGCAAATGATAAAGAAACACAAGACCAAAACTTCCTTCACAGGTGACAAACTATTTTAACACAGCAAGCAGACCATGCCAGCGAACTTTCAGTACAGAGATGGGCATACCTTTGTCACATCATTTTATCTTCCAAGATGTAAATAGAAGACTCCAAGGAACTTCTTCCACTTTTGCATTTTTGAACCACCTTTGACCACTTGCAGGGAGTCATGTAGCTTGACTCAAGAAATCCTCTGTAACCTTAAGTTGGACATCACCCACCTTAGCTCTACACCCATCGAAGGAGAAAGCGAATTCCTGGGCAGTTTGTAAATTGAAACCCTGAAATTTTCTAAGGAAAAAGAGCCAACCATTACTCTCCGGATCTTCTCTGGCATCGTCATATAAGAGAAGAGTTTGAATTCCATTAGGTTCGACTCTAACAACAAGAGCCATACTGGGTGAAAGGGTAATCAATCAAACACAGCGTGCAAGGAGGGTTTGTGAGATAGACGAGAGCCATACCCCGAGCTTGATAACACCAACAATGAACGGCGTATGAGTGGAAACTCATAACGATAAGATGGGCTTTAATTGAAATGCATGCAAAGAGGGTTTGCAAAGCCCAATACCAGTCTTGTAAATGATGGTTGACTACAAATCGTATCGCCACCTTTCAAAAAGTACAATCCAGTACCATAGCATTAAAAAGGAAATGAGTGTGAGACATAGTGGGTTCGATCATATGGTTTGGGAGGTTAAAAATCGAAAATCAAAAACCTAGTAATGAAGAAACATATAACCAAGAATCAAACAACAACAAAAAACCATGCCAATGCTCAAATCAAAAAAGTCCTTTGTTGATATAACTATCAATCCCTAAGCATGCTTGGTGTTCAAGGAATCGAAATAAAGAGACTAGTTCTTCATGGCAAGGAACAAGGTTTCATTAATAAATTGTAGAAACAATTTGCCTTTAATAGATTTTCAAACAGGATGGTAACACAGTTGCAACTTTTCATGCTTCGTTTTCATGCTTTCAATCATGAACGAAGCATGAAAAAACAATAGGGAAAAGCGACAACTTACAACTGTGATTTCAAAAATTGCTCATGAAGAGTAATAAAAATTCATGACCCCAGTTAGGCAGCTATATAGATCGTTTAATTGGTATAAAAAGCTAAAAAATATGTTTGCCTACCAACAATGCGACATGCTGGGAGAAGCAGTTATCTCTGTAATACGAACGAGTTCAAGTTAGAAAAATCTGAAAAACTTCAAATCGAAGAACAACTGAAAGGTTATTTGAACATATTTAATAATCATGACGTAGTCCATTTTTAGATATCTTTTGTTTAAAAAGAATGAAATCCGGTGACAAACTTTACAAAAGAAAGCCACGACGTTTAAGTAAATGTCTCCAATACTGTTGCCAGGGCCACTGCTGCCAGTAGGCGTCCATAGCCTCGATAGGGATGTCAATTAACCCACTCTGATGTCTGTATCTTGTCCAAGAAATTTCAAATCAGAACAAAGGACACTTATGGCCAAAACAAGATTTATATCTAAGAATTTTCTTTTACCTGACATCGCTTCGCTGACAGTGGGCTTGTTCAGTACCATGGCAAAGTTGTCTTGGCGTCATGCATGCATTTACCCGCTGCCAGCAGACCTGTTCAGTGTCCCGGCGGGTTTACAAACACTTCCCACATCTCTCTGAGAGGTTATGCACATTTTGGTATAGTTTTTTAAAAATATTCAACAGAGCAGGGTGACGCTAAAAACTCCAGTTTTTTTATCACAACTTAATATTTCAAAGGCCTTTAAATTTTTCTTGTCATCCTTCATCAAGATCTGAAAAATAGTTCATTAATAAAACTAATTTTCAAGAACAGGGAGACATCATTGAGTTGCTTTCTTAAAGAGCAGGGACAACGTAAAGAGATTTTTTTTAAGATAATCGTGAGTGCTTTCAAGTGCAAATTGAAACCGAGGAATCGACTTTCAAACAAAAAGTCATCTTTAACTAGCCTACAATTTCAGAGAAAGAAAGCAATTGATGTTCTGACAGTCTTTGACAGCTATTTTCGAGATGAAGTATTTTGTTTTCTTTGTCTAAGCTAGACCGTAGTACAGGCATGTTTGTTTCAAAAAGACAGATAAACAAAAATGAAAACAAAAACAAACCAGCAAAGAAAAACAAAAAGCAAGGAAATCAAAAAAAAAAAAAAATAGAAAAGGTGTATGGGAGAGTTGTCAGGTGAAATACCTTTTAAGAGCTTGGTCATTCGTCTGGAAGGTGTATGGTTGTCCCTCTAAATTCTGCAGACGAAAAGAACTGGGACCTAGTTTTTCAGCAATTAAGAATGGTCCCAACCACAGGTTTTGGAACTTAGTATGTTCGCCTTTCCCCTCATGAGGTTTGTCCCACTTAAGGACAAGATCACCTACCTCAAAATTTATGTTCGAGGTAGAATTGGAATCAACCTAGTTTTTGACAATGAGTTGATGTTGATCCAATTTTTGTTTTGCTTGAGCCCTTACTTCCTCTAACTTCATCAAAGTATTAATCTGACTTTCCAAAGGAGGACAGACTTCTTCTTGAACCTTCTGCAATAATTGCAGAGATGGAAGAAGAACATGTGGTGGAAGAATCGCTTCCCTACCGTAAACGAGAAAAAAGGGGGATTACCAACAGCAATTTTAGGAGTTACCCTATCAGCCCAGATTGCATTAAATAGTGCATTATGCCAGTTTTTATGATTTTTGGAGACTATTCTCTTGATGATCTTGATCAAGTTTTTATTAGTTGATTCAGCCAAACCATTTCCTTGGGGGTAATAGCTGGAAAAATACTTTAATTTTATTCCTTTTTCTAAAGCGAAATCACTCATTTCGAGAGACGAAAAATAGGAAGCATTATCGAATACTAGGCATTCAGGAATACCGAAACGAGTGATAATATTTGAATTCAGGAAAGATATTACCTAGCTGGTGTTTACCACTTTTAATGGTGTAGCCTCAGACCATCTGGTGAAATAATCTGTGGTTGTTATGATGTATTTATGATGTTTCACGGAGGTGGGGTTGATTGGGCCTATAATGTCAAGGCCCCATTGCTGAAAAGGGGAGTCTACTGAGACAGGTTGCAGCGGGAATGCTGACTTTTGTACTCGTCCAGAATCCTTTTGACAGATTACACACTTGCGGCATAACGCATGGGCATATTTGAAAAGAGTAGGCTAGTAATATCCTACCCTTAATACTTTGTGGGTAGTGGTGTCTCCACCAAAATTCCCACCAGCTTCCCCTGCATGTAATTCTAATAAGACTTTATCTGCCTCATCTTTTTCTAAACAATGCATAAGTATTCCATCGAAATTTTGGCGAAACAATATGCCATTTACCAGCTAAAAAGAAGCAGATTTAAATCTTAACGATCTCCTCTTTTTTGGATCGAGGTGACAGGGAGCTGATCCGTGAATTAGATAAAATTTGTTGTCATCATACCAAGGACTAGTAAGATTTTGTGCACAACAAATTTGATTTCGATTGTGTTGATCTTGAATTAACATATCAGTTTTATTCTGTTGTTCTACAACTGAATCAGCGACCAATTTACATAACCCTTGGCCTCTAACAATTTGTGCTGGAGTGATTTCAAGGTCATATTCTTGTAAGGAGGTGACCCAGTTTGCCCTTTTTTCACCCAGTTCTTTCTGTACTAACAAATTCCTGACAGCAGGGTAAGGGACAATTATTTTCGTCCTAGACTTCAGTAGATAAGATCGAAAGTGTTTTACTTCTTTAAAAACAACATAAGCTTGTTGATCTACTGCTGGTTAATTAATTTATGCTCCCTTAAAGGCTGAGCTCATAAAGGCAATAGGAACTTCGTTGTTTTCAGCATTCTTTTGAGTTAGCACAGCAGCATAAGACCGATCAGAGGCAAACGTGTAGAGAGTGAAATCTTGTGAAAAATCAGGGCTCATTAGGGAAGGAGCATCTACTATAGCCTTTTTTATTGAATCAAAAGCTTGACTTTCTAGAGGTCCCCAACGGTACTGTACATCTTTTTTTATTAAGTTTTGTAATGGCCTGACCATTTCTGAAAAGCTGGGGACAAATCTTCTAACAAAGTTTATCTAACCTAAGAAAGATTGCATGGACTTTTTGGAAGAGGGAGGGGGGAGTTTTGAAATGACTTGAGTCCTTTCAGGGTCAATGATCATCCCTTCATTGGATACAATGAATCCGAGTAGCTTGCCTTGTTCTACTGCAAAGACGATTTTTTTAGGATTTAAAGAGATGTCGTACTTACGACATCGTTGTAGAACAGATCTTAGATGAGCTAAATGATCACTTTTATTCTTTGAGAAGACAGTGACATCATCTAGATAAACTACTACAAATTAATTGATTAGACCACGGAAAGAGATATCCATCGCTCTATGAAAGGTGGCACCGGCATTTATAAGCCAAAAGGGCATCTTTCTATAAGCATAGGTACTCCATGGAGTACGGAAAGTGGTCTTTAGCTGGTCTGGGGGAGACATAAGAACTTGGTTATACCCTGAAAAACCATCCAACAGTGATAATTTTTCAGAACTGGATACGTTTTGGAGGATCTGTTCCATGGGAGGAATAGGGTAGTTGTCTTTATCAGATGCTCAGTTTAAATTTCGAAAATCGACACATAGTCGGATTTCACCACTCTTCTTCCTTACAGGGACAAGATTAGAAACCCACTGTGTATGTCTTACTGGGAAAATTATTTTAGCATTTAAGAGTTTGTTTAGTTCTTTCTTGACCGTTGGTTCAAGTTTTGGGTGCATCTTTCTTAACTTCTGTTGAAAAGGTTGGGTCTGGGGTTTCATGGGAACAATGTGTTGTATGATGTTAGGATCAAAGGTTTTTAGATCGTCATATGTCCAAGCAAAGACATCCTTAAATTCCTTAAACAACTTAATAAATGTTGTCTTTTCTTGCTTAGAATACCCCATCCCCAAATTGATGCACTGTGGGTTATCTTTAGTTTCTAAATTTACTTTTTCATGTGTCAAGGAAGAACTATTCATTTTACAATTCACTGATTTTCTGAATTTATCGTGCAGATCATAAAACCTTTCTAATCTTACCACAGATTTTGGGATAGAATTTACCAGATCTAATGTTGACTCCGGAGATCTTGGATCCGGTATTACCGTAAAATTGAGAAGGTCTTCGTCGTGGGTACCTTTGTCAATAATTGTGCCTTGGAAAGTATCTTCCATGTGCAGAAAACTGAAAATATGTCGATCATCATCGAAAACTCTCCAATTAGTGATGTTATCCGGGACGGATGGTCTGAACAACAACTCGAAAGAAAATGCATTTGGAGAAAGGCCTTCGGCAGGAAAAAGTTTAGAGGCGACATTAGCTAACAAATCAACCTCAGAATTATTCAATCTCGGAATAGAATTAATGTTAAACGTAGAAAAAAAATTCATTAAATTCCATATCTTAGTTTGATAGCTTTTCAGGTGTGGAGATAAACAGTGAATAGAATTTTTTACCTGTCTAACCACAATTTATGAATCACCAAAGACTGTCAAATTATGAATCCTCAAATCTAGTGCTTTTATGAGACCTTGCAAGAGTGCCTCGTATTCGGTTGTATTGTTTGTACATTCAAATTCTAACCGGAAAGCAATCAAAGTTTTGTTACATGCTGGATCAATGAGCACACATCCTGCACCAGCTCCTTCCTTAGATTTAGATCCATCGAAGTAAAGAGACCAGATCTGATTTTCATCAGGTGCATGTGACCACTGAGAGAGGGTTGTTGATTGTGTGCATGTCATAATTTCGAACTATTGTTCCGGGTCAGTAATGGTAGAAGTTTTAGCCATGAAATTGCCGAAAAAAGTGTTCATCCCCTGCATTTCAGGTGAATTGGCGGAAGCAATGAATGGTTCATTAGGATCATTTAAATTATTTATCGTGAACTTAAGATAACGCTCACGGTTGACCTTGATTCTATTAGGCTTTTCATTCTCAAGCAGCCACAAGTGAGACCAATCTGTCACAAAATAACCATGTAGCTGTTCGGACCAATCTCTACTTAAAAACAAGCTATATACTTTGGGGATATCAATGACAATAATATCAATAACCTGATGGACTTTAGGATTAGATGATAATCTGATAAGTACATTTTTTAATTCACCTATTAATTTAACACTAGTCCGATCAAGTTGAATAATTTTCAGACTGGAAGGTTGAACTTCAGCATTGATTTTTTGGTAGACAGACCAAGGCATTACATTTGACGATGCACCTAAATCTACCATACAATTATATACATTCCTATTGAAAATTTCAAAAGTCAACAAAAAGGGTGGGACATTTATGCGAGTATTAACAGCAGGGGTTTGGTTTTTTTTAGTCGTAGCCCCTGGAACTAGTTTATCTACATTTGTTACACTTTTTACAGCAAGGTCTCTTTTATCAGAGGACTCTAGTGTCATTTTAACGGAGACCTTTTGAGGTGTTTTGGGGCTGTTTTCTGCAAATTTGTTGTTGTTTGGATTGTTGTTTTTGTTGTTTTCTGCAATATTCTGCAGCATCTTTTGCAGAAGAAAAGGAAATTTCAATAATTCGTAAACATAAATATTAGCTCTAAGTTTTTTTAGATCCTCAATCAAATCATACTCTAAACTTGGAGTTGTTGAATTATGTTTAGTTTCAATTGGTTTAGACTGTTTTTGAGGTGCATTAGTTCCAATTTCAGAAGAAGATTTATTTGTTGTCTTACTTCTAGTGTTGTAAGGATGCATTGTTTCGAAATTAGCTTGAAAGATACTATCCAAAAAATGCCCGAAAATGTCGGGAGAGGATTCGTCCTCTTCCACTATTTCTTGTTCAGCCACGTCTTCAGGAATCTCGGGAGGAATCAAGTTATCATGTGCTTCTATAATTTTCTGGATAGCAAATTCTAAGCTTTCTAGATTTAAGCCTTCAGAATTTGAGTTAGGCCGGTTTGTTGGAAAAGGTTTTCTGAAAGGGGGTTTGTAAGGACCTTTACTTGAAGAAGCTTCTTCAGCTGATCTTCTCAAATCTATAACCTGATTTGACAACTTCTGAACAACCTTGTGTAAACTTTCAAGATCAGAACCGTCTGATTGAATTTTGGTTTGGGGAGGTCTAGGAAGAATTTTGATTTTCTTCTTGGAAGATGAGGTAATCTCTGCCTCGTTACAGATATTGTCTTTTAGGCTGAGAATATCTTTCTCGATTTGACTCGCCTCCTCGAAGGCTTCTAACAAAGTTGTTTTCTTAGACCTTTTTACCCATATTGCTATGTTTTGGTGTAGGGATTTCGTGTAGTATGCAACGATAAGATTTTCAACAGGCATTGAATCCATGGGGATTCGATTTTTTAATGTTAGAAACCTTTGATTAAATTCTTTTATCTTTTCCTTGGGGTTCATCTTTAAACTAGAGAGTTCCATGACTAAGACTTCAGGAGATTTTTCATCTCCAAATTTCTCAAGGAAACAGGATTCAAATCTATCCCAAGACACAATGGTGTGGGGTTGTTGGGAAAATTAACAGGTAGAGGCAATGCCTTCAAAGGTGTATGGAAAAAGTCTACATACTACGTCTTCGTGTTCAACACTATGGAGCCTAATGGCTAACAAGAATTTTTTAATATTCAGCAATCTTCTTGGAATCTGGGTCAAATTTAGGGAACTATTTCTCCAGATGTTTAGGAAAAGGATGTTGGGGCCCAGGTATGGCCACTGCATCTTGATCGAGCCAAAGTCTGGCGAGATTATTTGGATTTGACATAGGTGTGGGTGGTGTCGAAGGCTGAGATGAAGGACTGCCTTCGTCTGATGATTCTTCTCTTGAAGAAGAAGGATATGAAGGGGGTAGTGATGGTGGAATACCAGATCCTCCTATTGCAGGAGTGAGGATATGATCTGGATCTATAGGGTTTAGGGTAAGACCAGTGCCTTCAAGTTTCTCCCTAATATCATAGAATTCTAATGGTTGATTTAATGGCTGACCTGGTTGTCTGATACGGGCCAAAGCTTTGTGTGTTCTTAGAAGGGATTGATGAACAATTTCTTGTATGTCGGCCCCTGGGGGGTTTGGTGTTACTGGTTCAATGTTAATCTGTGGATTGTAGTTTGATGTGGTTGTTGTTTGAGAGACAATGTTGTCGTCAGAATGACTTCTTGTTACTATAGGTGAGTGGGTAGGTGGGGGAGGAGTCTTGCGACTTCCACATGCCATCAATAGTATTCAGGCCCTCCATCTAGCACCATTTGTTGATGGGCGAAAATGACCGCTCGTCAACTGGAAGAGCGAGTCCGGTCTGGGGTTGTCTAATTAACCCAAGTCGTTTGGGTTGACTCACTTTGACGGGTTTAACGGCTCCGTTGGCCAATCTAGAATCCTAAAAGGAACAAATAAATAAAACAAAGAAACAAAATAACTCACTAATTACTAATTAYWWATATAYATATATATATATATATATATATATATATATATATAYAACTTGTTTAAATGRTATYTATATGYTARGTMTKCTTTATCTAATTTATATATATACAAGATATACAGATTATGGGTTTTAATCTAAACTCATAAAAAATCAAATGTAGAAATGGTTCTTTTGATGAAAGTAAATAAAGAAAGCAAAAAGTGTTATTTATTTTAGTTTGTTTTTAATCTGTATGCTTCTATAAGATCAAATATCAAACTACTATTCAAACAAAAAAATGTAGACAGTGAAAATTATACTACATATAAGAATTTCTATAATAAATAAGAAAGTAAAAAGGAAAAGACTAACCTATTAATCACTTGAAGAGTATGCATCCAACTGTTTGTATAAATCGTACATCAATCTATCCACAAGATAAATCTATTGTGCATCTTCACACTGTTTGGAATAAATGTCAAACTGTACATTGACTGGTGTATTTAATTGATAAAATGATAGGATGCAAAATAATTACTGTGATATAATAGACTGCAAATAATAACGCATAAGATAAATCCGACAATTACAGCTTGCATTTAATCAATCAGCATGTTTAAGGCAAACCTTATAATACGAATTGAATGATCATTCACTATTTTTATACAACTGAAGCATAAAATCGTGAACTGTGAGAGAATAAACTATCTTGACGACATAATAATCTGCGAAGACGAAAGCTATCAACAGACATCAAATTATCAAGATAAACAAATTAAAGACAACAACAACATTTACAAATGGATAAAGCATAAATGTAAATACTTATTATGTCCAAATTCAAATATAAGTTGTTCACAACTAGCCCCAAGCCAGGATGTCCAGATTACAAAAATAATGGGTTTATAAAGCCTTCAGAAAGGTCATTGTTTCCTCCGCTGAGATTAGATATTGATTACAAAAATAAAAGGAGGATACAACCGCCCAGATCCTACTAAATCCTCTAAAGATAACAAAATTTTATTTATGTTCATACAAAATGTATGAAAGACATGACTAGCAAGTCTCAAAGATGTCTCGGATCAATTGGTAACCATGAACTCTTGAATATCATGAAAGTAAAAGGAAAAATAGAAAGATTTAGATACATATTCAACCATTAATTTGCAAATTTCGAATTAACATAACTGGCTACAGAATCTTTTGATTCTGTAGCTAGTTATTTTAGTAAAAGAAATCCAATTTATTAAAAGAACAAAGCAATCTAGTTTTAACAAATAATCCTATTTTAAGATAAAAGGATCATACCTCCAACTGTAATATCAAATCATATCAAACAATTTTGGAATTTACTATCACTGTTGCAGCCTCAACATTCTTAAAAATTACATTCCATGTAGTCTTTATACGTTTCTCTTTTCCTTGAAAGAGAGACTCGAGCCTATGGTTTTTATTAGTTAAGGCATTAATATGATCAGTGAGAGCCTTAACCTGTGACTGTAGGATGGGTACATCAGTGTAGTACTTATCGATCCAGAAATGACAAAATTCACACTTCGACTGAGCGACAGTCTCTTGGGAACAAACATGATTGTGAACCCGAGCATCTTCCATACGGACAGTAGATTCATTACCCAATTTAATACCAGAAAACTCTGCATTATGTTTGAGACAGGGAGGTAAATTGTCCACAAAGTTGTAGGGCCGATCGAGGTGTGGCTTGAATGAAAGAGGATCTTCTTCAGCGAGGAACCTATCAATTTCAGAGTCTGAACTCTCATGGACCTCGATCATGTTGATCAAGCTCGCATGAGGGTTCGACTTGCTACGAAGCCTCCTCAAAATCAACCTCCCGACTCTCTTGTTCTTAAAATTTATATCATCATAGATTTTAGATATCTTTCTTGTAGATTTCTTTAAATTTTTAATAGAGTCATTAAGATGTGTAGGCTGCCCACAGGTCTACTCAATAACCTTTGGATCGGGTAAGGGTTTGTTGTAGGAGGCTGAGACACAGGCCTTGGTAGGTGAGAGGGGCATTGTAGGGTAGACAAGGGTCTCTTCAACCATGAGTTTTTCGACCTCCTCCATATCAGGGTTTCCATAACCGTTTCTGGTTATGAATGAATCCCAACTGTCATTCTGCAACTCTAATTGATGCACAAGCAAGATTTTTATTAATCCATGATGGAAGAGGCTCGAGTCTGATCATTGTTTTCTATACCTTTTTCCCATTTTATAAAGGCTCCTCAATAGATAATATGGAATGTTCAAAGGAAACCCCATAAAAATCATAAGCAAACGCAAATGATAAAGAAACACAAGACTGAAACGTCCTTCACAGGTGACAAACTATTTTAACACAGCAAGCAGACCATGCCAGTGAACTTTCAGTAAAGATATGGGCATACCTTTGTCACATCCTTTTATCTTCCGAGATGTAAATAGAAGACTCCAAGGAACTTCTTCCACTTTTTCATTTTTGAACCACCTTTGACCGCTTGCAGGGAGTCCTATGCTTGAATCAAGAAATCCTCTATAACCTCAAGTTGGACATCACCCACCTTAGCTCTACACCCATCAAAGGAGAAAGTGAATTCATGGGCAGTTTGTAAATTGAAACCCTGAAATTTTCTAAGGAAAACGAGCCAACCATTACTCTCCAGATCTTCTCTAGCATCGTCACATAAGAGCAGAGTTTGAATTCCATTAGCTTCGACTCTAACAACAGGAGCCATACTGGGTGAAAGGGTAATCAATGAAACACAGCGTACAGGGAGGGTTTGTGAGATAGACGAGAGCCATACCCTGAGCTCGAGAACACCAACAATGAACGGTGTATGAGTAGAAACTCATAACGATAAGATGGGTGTTAATTGAAATGCATGCAAAGAGGGTTTGCAAAGCCCAAGAACAGTCTTGGAAATGATGGTTGACTGCAAATCGTATCGCCACCTTTCAAAAAGTATAAGCCAGTACCATAGCATTAAAAAGGAAATGAGTGTGAGACATAGTGGGTTCGATCATATGGTTTGGGAGGTTAAAAATCGAAAATCAAAAACCTAGTAATGAAGAAACATATAACCAAGAATCAAACAACAACAAAAAACCATGCCAATGCTCAAATCAAAAAGGTCCTTTGTTGATATAACTATCAATCCCTAAGCATGCTTGGTGTTCAAGGAATCGAAATAAAGAGACTAGTTCTTCATGGCAAGGAACAAGGTTTCATTATTAAACTATAGAAACAATTTTCCTTTAATAGATTTTCAAACAGGATGGTAACACAGTCGCAAGTTTTCATGCTTCGTTTTCATGCTTTTAGTCATGAACGAAGCATGAAAAAACAATAGGGAAAAGGTACAACTTACAACTGTCATTTCAAAAATTTCTCATGAAGAGTAATCAAAATTCATGACCCCAGTTAGGCAGCTATATAGATCGTTTAATTGGTATAAAAAGTTAAAAAATATGTTGGGTTGCCAACATAGTCCACAAGCATATTTCATCCTTGAGCATGAGTTGAGAAAGATCAATATCCCTATACCTCTGTCAAAATTGTTAAAAATTAGCCTTTCAAACAATCCATTATGAAGGTTTTTTTGCCACCTACTTTTGTTGTAACTTCTGTTGTAACTTATGATCATTACAAATAGACCTCACATATGCCACCATCCATGTTTTTAGGGGAGAACAAAGGAGAATATATAGGGAGGTCAGATTGGCATACATCCTTAGTGACCATCAGAATCCAAGCAACCATCCAATTTATGTTGTTGGGGAGGAGATCGGGTCATCTTTTTTCATTTAAATAATGAGGAACCATAAATTACAATCAGCAAATGAAAAAATCAGTCACTAACAGATCAGCAGAACAAAGTCTGGAGGATGTATTATGATGGCTCTTCATCAAAGGAAGGTTTTGGGGATGGTATAGTCCTCATTTCCCCTACACAGGAGGTTATAACACTCTCTTATAAGATGGAGTTCGAGACTACTAACAATATAGCAGAGTATGAAGATCTGGTGCTCGAATTGAGGGATGCTAAATACATGGTCATTGAAAGTTTGGCAGTCTTTGACGATTATGAATTAATCATCAATCAAGTCAAAAACATCTATCAAGATAAGAAACAAAGGCTCAAACAATACAGGAATGAGGTGTGGGACCTGGTTGAATACTTATTTCTGGCATTTAATATCTCCTTCATTCCTAGAGAGGAAAATCAAAAGGAAGATTATTTGGCATTGGATTTCATCACCTTTAGAACTCCTATTGGCCCAAATATCAAGTATTATGTGGAATTCAGACATAGGAAAACCATACCAGACAACATAAAGCACTGGCAAGTCTTTAGCGATGATTTGCAGCTACAAATATTTATATGGACCATTGAATAATTCTCCAGTATCTCAATAGATCAAGAGGGTGAAGATGATGAATCTCCTTATCAGCAAACATCTCATCTGCTAAAAAAGGTGGTTGGCCACAACATTGTGTAACTTAAAACAAACCACATCCCTAGGGGTCTAGTGCCACTGGAAAGGTTATTTGACAATCATGATGTCTCTAGAGAAGCTACCATAAAAAATCAAGAAGATGAAGTGATGGAATGCAACATTGGGACTATTGAAAATCCCAAAATAGTCAAAATGTCCAAGGCACTACCTCCAGAACAAAAAGACAGAGATGTCAACCTCATCAAAAAAATTGCTAATATTTTTGCATGGTCGTATGAAGATTTGAATACATTTGACATTGACATGATTCAGCACAAGATCCCTCTGAAGGTTGGTTCTAAGCCATTCAAACAGAAGATTAGGCAATTTAATCCCATGTTGATGTCCATATTTGAAAAAGAGATGAAAAGAATTCTTGATGCCAGAATTATTGTGCCCTTGAGGTACTCATATTGGGTGGCCAACTTGATACCTATGAGGAAAAAGAGTGGGGAAATATGCTTGTGTGTGGATTTTCAAAATCTCAACAAGTGTGCTCTAAAATAAAACTACCCCCTGCCCAAGATGAACCATATTTTTCAAAGGGTAGTAGGTTCTCACGGGATTTCCTTGTTCGATGGGTACTCTGGTTATAACCAGATAGCAGTATGTGAAGAAGACAAAGAAAAAACAACATTCACCACCCCTTGGGGGACATTTATGTACGACAAGATGACCTTTGGGATGATGAACGTAGGGGCCGCCTTTCATAGGGATATGGATGTAGCTTTCGTGGGGGAGAAAGAAAAATTTATGGTTTTATATATATATATATATATATATATATATATATATATATATATATATCGATGACATCACCATTTTCTCCAAATCAGATGATGAGCATTTACAACACCTTGAGAAAAAATTTCGAAAATGCAGAAGGTATGGGATTTCTTTGAATCCTAGGAAGTCTCACTTTACTATGCTAGAAGGTAAACTCCTAGGTCACATCATATCAGCAGGAGGTATTAAAATAGACCCTAAGAGAGTGGAGGCCATTCAGAAAATTGAAATCCCCAGAAATAAGAAGTCTATTCAGTCTTTTATAGGCATAATAAAAATTTTAAGGCGCTTTGTGCCAAACTTTGTTGAAATCAAAAGGCCTATAACCAACATGTTGAAGAAATATGTTGTTATCAAGTGGTCATGGGAGGAAAAATCATCATTCCAAAGGATCAAACAAGCTTGGGTTAAAGCCCTTGTATTGGCCAGCCCTGACTATGCCAAAGAATTCTTTATCTTCTCTTTCGCTTCTGAGGAAACCATTGTTGTTGTGCTACTACAAAAGAATGAAGAAGGGCATGAACAACCCATAGCCTTTTTCAGCAAATCCCTTTGATATATTGAGATGAATTATGAAATATTAGAAAAAGCAAGCCTATGTGTTGGTCAAAGTGTTGAAATCCTTCAGGGTGTATGTGTTACAGTCTAGCATAACAATCTATGTTCCTAGCAGCAGTGTCAAAGAGATTCTGATCCAGCCAGATAGTGAAGAGAAAAGAGGGAGGTGGATTGTCAAACTATTGGAGTATGATCTGCACATAAAACCCACCAAGCTAATCAAGGGACAGGGACTTGCCAAGTTTTTATCAGAATCAAACTGTAAGGTGTTGGAATTGCATCAGACCTTCACCCAATCTGATGCACCCATGACATAGTCTGGACAAGACAACATGCAGGTATTTGAAAACTACTCTTCTTCAACTTGGTACAGAGATGTTATTTACTTTCTGCAGGACCTAGAATGTCCACCGGATTTGAAGAAAATGAGGGCCAGGTCTCTCAAATTAAAATCTATAAAATTCTGCATTTTAAATCAGAACCTGTATTGGAGGGATCTTGTTGGCATCCTATTAAAATGTCTTGATGAAAATGAATCTAAACAAGTCACAGCATATATGCACAGGGGATTTTTTTAAGGACGCCAACATTAGAAAGCTACAACCCTCAATATCTTAACGGCGGGTTACTACTGGCCCACCCTTTTCTCTGATGTATTCACCACAGTAAGGGCATGCAATGAATGTCAAAATTTTGCAGGCAAACAAAAATTACTCTCACTGCCCCTAAAACCTATCACTACTAGTATCCCCTTTCAGCAATGGGGATTAAATTTCATAGGTGAGATAAATCCACCCTCTAGTGGGAAGCACAAGTGGATCCTCACTGCCACTGAATACTTTAACAAATGGATCAAGTTTGTTCCCACCAGGAATGCTACTGACAAGGTGATTATGAATTTTTTGGAAACCAATATCTTTGTCATGTTCAGCTGCCCTAGAAATCTTATAACAGACAATTCCTAGGCATTCAATTCCAAATCCATGAATGACTTATGTGGCAGCGATAACATTGCCTTGACACATTCCACACCCTATTATCCTCAAGGGAATGGGTTGGTCAAGTCATCAAACAAGAATCTCATCAGGATCATCAAGAAATTGTTGACTGAAAACAAGAAATCATGGGACTCTAAACTTAAGTATGCCTTGTGGGCTGATAGGATCAGCACCAAGAGATCCTTGGGAACCTCACCATTTCAACTAATCTATGGGATAGATTTTGTCTTCCCTACTCAACTTGTTCTACCAGTTCTAAAATTACTATAGGAAGAAATGGAGGAGCCAAATGACATCCAGAGGAGAATCTTTGAGATTATAGAGGTTCAACAAAAGAGAGAAGCATTTAATCAAATAACTGAGGCATACCAGAGAAAGATTAAATTAGTTTTTGATAAGAAAACCAAGAAGGAGATCTTTCAAGAAGGATACCTGGTCTTGAGGTGGGATGCCAAAAGGGAAGAAAAGTCTAAGCATGGTAAGTTCGATAATGTCTGGTTTGGTCCTTTTAAGGTGGTTGAGGTTCTGGAAAATAATATATTTGTTTTACACAATCTAGATGATACTGAAAGTTTTGGAGGCCCAGTAAATGGGCGCTTCCTGAAACATTATTTTTCTTGAAATACCGAGGTAAGGTCCCTCTTGTACCATAGTTTCTTTCTTTTCCATTTGCATTTGATTAGTTAGTTTGTGTGTGAATAAAGAATCCATACCCCAACAAAGGAACTGGGGTCTAGTTACAGTTTTGGATTCAATAAAATGCATGGTTGGGAGACAGTGGAAAATATGCATGGATGACAGACAAAAACAGAGGTAAGAGAAGGAAGGTGGGAGTAAGTTATTAAGTTCCAAGGCATTGATCTACTATTCTTATCGCCTCACGGGGAAGTGTTATCCCCGGTTGGAGCCAATGTTGTGACCTAAGTTTGCACCCCTGCCCCTCCTCTCTCATTTCCCTATACCTTCATCAAAATGATTCCTCTTCTGGTTGGTTAAGTCGGTTTCCCATTACTAAATGACTCAGTTTTTTATCATTATATTTCTTGATTGATTCTTTGCACTAATTATTTATGTTTTCTTGAAGGATAATTGCATGTTGTGGTTTGGGTTCAAAATATTTGTCATCATGTCTATCATTGATTGAGCATGTAGTAGGTTGGTCAAGTCCTTTGTTTGCACAGGAAACATCCAAAAGAAAAACGCAGCAATTCAGAGCAGTGGATTTCGGGCTTAGATTGTGAGAAAACAGACAGGTTAAATTTTTCGACGGTGGAGATCCAACGATCAATTAAGATCAACGACTCTTTTACATTTGGGGTTTCAAAATCACGTGAGTTTTAACAACAAAGAATATGAAGTTTCACTCTGGAACATTGTCACTCCAGGAGATTTCAATCTAGAACAAGCACAAACCTCTGAAGTGTCGAAGTGTCGGAGTCTTTTTTAGCTGACGTGTCATATGCCACTTGTCACTCGATTTCAAATGACACATGGCACTCATTTCAGGCACCTTTCGTTGCATCATATGTGATATTTCAGGTGACACATGTCACTCTCATTTTTATGACACGTCATCAATTATGACAATGGGCCACCACGTCACTCCACAAGATTGTCACTCCGCGAGATTTCAATCAAGAGCAAACGCAATTCCCTGGAGCTCCAAAACTCCGAGTTTCCGAAGTACCGGATCCCCCAAACATTGAAGTGTCAAAATGTTTCCACGTCACTCCGCAATATTTTCACTCCAGGATTTCTCAATCAAGAGCAAATGCAGTTCCCTAAAGCTTCGGAGCTCCGAGTTTTAGAAGTACTGAAGCCCCCAGACATCGAAGTGTCAAAATTTTTCCATGTCACTCAGAAAGATTGTCACTCTGGGATATTTCAATCAAGAGAAAACACAATTCCCCGAAGTGTCTGAGCCCATAACCGCCATGTCACTCTGAAAGATTGTCCTCTGGGAGATATTCATACTCTGCATTCGAAACCTGTTGAATTCCAAATATCCAATGATGCGTGGCATTCATCTATCGATGACACCACCAACCAAGGAGAACCCTCATCTATATCATTTTTCCAACCCAACCATGCTCTTGTCTTGGTAAAACCAACCCTCTAACTAAACAACAAAATTTAAAAAACCAACCATTCTAAACTTGAGGTGGCCTAGCTCTGCCCTTTAGCAGTCAAGTGTAGACTTTAGGACCAACAATCATTATCATCTTCTTCTGATGGAAGTAAACATTATTCTCATAAGAGGAAGAAACATTCTAATAAGTCTTCTTTTTTTTATGATGTACCTTTGTTAAAGCTAGATGTTAAGTTTGATTTTCCGAATTATGATGGAGAGTTGAATGTAGAGAAGTTGGATAATTGGGTCCGACAGATTGAACTGTATTTCAGGGTACAAAAAATCATACAGGACACTTCAAGGATATAGTTGGTTGTTCTTTGCCTAAGGGGCACAATTTTGATATGGTGGGAGAGTCAGAGACAAGATGATCTTATTCAACATGGTAATATAATTTCTTTATGGATTGAATTTACTACTACATTAAGAAAACAATTGTATCCATTAGTTTATATGAAAACATCAATGATTGCTTGGCAACACCTGATACAAGGGAAAAGTGCAGAATGTTCAAGATTATACACATGAATTTAAAAGGAAGGAATTATCTTTGGGAATTCCATTACATACTCACGAGACTCTTCTAAAGTATATTGGTGGCATGCACTCATATCTTCACCATACTATATTGATGTTTAATCCTGCTAATATTGACAAAGTATCAGTACAGGCTACTCATATTGAAGCTAGCAAATAAAAACATGGTGTTGAAGATGTTTTCATCGAACAGTAGTCGAAGGGAAAAGAGAAGAGTAAGAAGACAGCTACAATGAATAAGGATGAAGCAAAAAAGCCTACATGTTCTCACTACGAGAAGAAAGGACATGATGAGAAGCATCGTTGGAAGTTGCATCCAGAATTGAAGTTGAAATGGGTTTGGCCTAGAAAGGGTAAAAAGAAGACCACGGTCATGGTGCAGGATCTTGGATTAGATTTTGAGGATGAAACCAAGGTTACAGCTATGGGCATCAAAGGTAAATATTATATTGCAAGTTTTAGTTTGCGTACTTCTTCTGCAAATTCTAAAGTAATCCATGACGGAAGGAAAAGAAAATATTTTTTTCATTTACGAGTTATGTAAAAGCACACTAAGATTGATACACTTGTTGATAGTGGATCACAGTGAATCTTATTTCAGAGCAAGTTGTTCAGAAGTTGGGATTGGAAACTAGGCCTTATCTGAGACCGTATCCTTTGGGTTGGATTTGTGATAATGCTCAAGTACAGGTAACTAATTAGCAATGCAAGTTACAGTTTGCAATCACATCCAGTTTCATTGATGAGGTAGAGTTAGACGTTGTTCCACTTAACATTTGCGGGATGGTTTTGGGAAGTCCATACTTGTATGACAGGAAGGAAATTTTGTATAAGGAATAGAATAAGTATTATCTTTTCAAGAATGGGATTGAGTTCATTGTGACAACCCATCAGATGAAGACAAATTTGACAGTTGTCACTGCACGGCACATGCTACCTAATGCTAGTATCCAGGATCCAGATTTACAACCTATGGTTGAAAGAAGAACAAGTCTTTTGGTGGATGTTGTTCCTATTAAGAAGGGCATATATGTTGATGGTGCATTCTCTTTCTCATTTGTATATTCAGTTTTGTTCTTCATTTTATTACTAATCAGTGGAGTATGGTTGGCTACTACAACAATGAATGACAGATTTTATGAATTTAAGGGAATGGTTAACTTGGTCAACAGTAGTGTTTCAGTCTTCATTATGGTCGTGATGAGTCAAGTGCTAGATATCCAAGAAGGATGGATGGATGATATTAGAAAAGTTAGGCGGAAGCATTCTCACTCTATTTATGAATAATCCATACTTTTGGAGGTCCAAAAGTTCTTCAGTGGGAAGGTGTGATCCAAGAGGATCTAAGGAATGCTCATAGAGTTCCAAAACAATCCAAAATGCTCATAGAGGTCCTAAGGGATCCATAAATTCTAAAAATTCAATTGTCTCAAATAATCAATAAAATAGCATCAATGCTTGGAGCTCGTCATTATCTTCCAATGGTGCAAACAAAGCTCGTATGCAAAAGTTATAAGCAAACAAAGTTTGGTCAAAATTCAAAGTCAAAGGGGTAAAAAGGTGACACATGTCACCACTACAAGGGTGACACATGTCATGACCAAACAATTGTACGAAAATGATGTGGACACACCCCAAGGTGCACATGGACTTATTGTACAGTGACTGGGCAGATGTGTAGGGAGATGGTACAGATTACGTGGGAAAATTATATGTTGATGCTTGGAAAGGGAAAGCCAATGAGAGGTTGACACGTGGCAACCATTGGCCTATGTTGGTTGGTGTTTATCAAAAATTTATGGAGACGACGGGGGTCAAGCCCATGACCTCCATAAACCTTAACAAAGCCTCCCCTATCATCAGTCCATACTAATGGTTCTTAACCTTATATGTTTTTATTTTTATTTAAGTTGTTGTATTGTTTTAAATGGACAGAAAAGGGGGTTGAGGGATAATCCCTTGACCCATATCATATGATCACATGTATACAATATAATCGTCGGTCAATATTTACGGGGCCTAACCATATGCCACCATAAATAAACACCAACCAACGATTATAACATATAGTTATAACTATATGCCACATAAAAACCAACGGATATGCATAGTGGTGGATCGAACCCGGAACCTCCAACATATATTCTAAGGTTCTAACCACTACTCCATGTGTACCGGTTGTTACAACAACCCCAAAAAAATAAATTTAAAGTGTTGCATGGAGTTCGGTCCGATTTGGGCCACTCGTGCCCTATTTAATGGCACGGACCCCGAGGTTTGCACACATTCCGATGCGAGCACACTTCAAAGGTACACAGGTTCCCATGAAGGCATATATATCGAGGTGGTATGAATCACAAGGTAAGAACTGCATAGAAGAGTGTGCAAGAGATTGCTTAAGTTTTGGCATTGTCTCGTTTTGCATGCCATAAGGAATTTTGTCCAGACGTAGTCAAGTTTATACTCATTGGATTCATTTTTTCGTAAGGATCGTGAATTTGAAGTCTGTTTTGTGATTTGAGTACATTTGTAAAAGTCTTATTTAATATTGTCATTAATGATTTTGTAGCACATTGTTTTGTGTGGCGAAGAGGGTAAAATTGAGCATGTTTAGAATATGGTCAATATTATACTCATTTTTCACAATTTTTTGCAAGGATTTCAATAGTAAACTATGTTTCTACATTTGAGTAGCATATTTTCGGAGTGTCCTCGAGATTAGATTTGTAAGTCTAATTTCATTATAATTTGGATACTTTGGGATGATGAAAAGCAGTCATACTTCTAAAGGGACTATGAAGATGAGGTGGCATATGTCATCCATATATGTAATTTGAGTTCTTTTATTTTTTGTTGTATTATCTCATTATTCTTCAAGTTATTCATCAGTATTAATGAATTTTATAGACAAGTAAACATATTCACATGTGTTTTTTCAAATAGTCAAGCCATCATTTATATTCTGAATCTAGTCGGATGTTTATGTGTATTTAAGAGTTATTGTTACATCGAAGGATTTTTTGATCAAGTTGATATCATAATTGGTTTTGACGTTTATTTGCAAGTGAATGCTTACGAGATCCAAGTTCAAGCCAGGTGAAGGCACACTTGAAGTTTTTAATCCTGAGATTGAACGTGTAATTCGAAGGAAAGAAATGGAGCATGAAGATGTTCTTTTTTAAGTTGATAAGGAGTTTCGAAGGATGTTTCTTGAGATGAAAAATATGGTTAAGGAGCTACGGGAAGAACTAGAAGAAGAAGAGAAAATCCTCATCAAAATGAAGGTGGTCCAATTTAAACAATGGTAAAAGATGAAGGAGAAGGTGAAGGTGAAGAACCTCCAGGGTCTCCTTCATCCCCACAATGCCTCAGAAGTCGATTTGTCCAATCCTTGTGGTGTCATTGCACTGTCTTGGTCAATATCGGTTCAAAGACTTTGTTGGTACACTCCACCTGCCCATTGGTTTATGGATGGTAGGGGGAGGATTTTCGGTGCTTGAATTTATATTGTTGAGTGATGGCTTGGAGTAGTTTTGATGTGAATTGCACTCTCTAATTTGTTATAATTTCTCTAGGCACACCAAAATGGGTAAAATATCCTCAAATAGAAAATTTGCTACCACTTGTTTAGTAGCATGGAGAAGAGATTTGTCTTCTACCCACTTAGTAACGTAATTAGTACAAACCAAAATATACCCTTTTATTTTTCGATGTTATAAAAATAGTCTCTACAAAATCTAGATCCCATTTCTCAAAAGGCTCAATGAGTACATATGGCTTCAAAGGCATCTCGCCAGCTTATACTGGGTGGCCCATCCGCTGACAATTATCGCAACCTTGAATGTACTTGTTGGCATCCCTGAAAAAAGTGGGCCAATAGTACCTCAAATGAATAACTTTGTAGGTTGTCCTTTTGGCAGCAAAGTGCCCACTACATGGCTCATTGTCACAAGCGTTCAATACATCAAACATTTCATATTCATGTACACACCTTCTAATGATCAAATGAATTCCCACTGCATGGCTCATTGTGACAAGTGTTCAATACATCAAATATTTCATCTTCACGTACACACCTTCTAATGATCAAATCAAGTCCTGCCCAGAAGAGGTCCTCTCCAACCCAAGAGTAAGAGGCATTGTTTCTAACGATATTTTCTCTTTCTTTGGTTGAAAGGTGTTGTGAAAATTTACCTATAGCCAAGTAGTTAGCCACATATGCAAACCAAGGAGAGTTATAAGATATGGAAAAAAAACGCTTGTCAGGAAAATCATCGTCTACGGGAGTTACTTGTCCTTCATTATGAACCCTAGAAAGGAAATTTGCTACTAAGTTTTCCTTTCCAAGTTTATCTAGGATAGTAATATTAAACTCTTGCAACAACAAAATCCACCTAGTGATCTTACCATTGGTTATAGGTTTGTTCATTAGATACCTAATGGCAGAATGATCAGTATGAATAAAGAATTCATACCCAGTAATGTAATGTCTGAATTTTTGAATTGCATAGACAACAACCAAAAATTCATTTTCCGTTATTAGATAATTTAGTTCAACAAGCATTAGATTTTTACTAATAAAGCAAATAGCATAAAAATAATTGATTTTCCTGCATCCCCAATACTGTTTCAAGGGTTGTGTCAAAGGCATCGGTTGAAATATGAAATGGAAGAGACCAGCTTGGCCCCCTTAGAATTGGTTCCTTGGTGAGCTTCTCTTTTAGTGTCTCGAAAGCATCTTAGCAATGATAATCCCAAGAAAAATTAGTATCCTTAGCAAGAAATTTAAATAAAGGAGTGGTTATTCTTGTAAAGTTTTCTATAAATCGTTTATAATAATCAGCATGGCCTAAAAGGCTTCTAACATCTTTTGGAGATCTTGGAACTGGGAGTTTTGTTATGACCTTAATCTTTGTTGGATCAACCTAGATCCTTGCACTAGATATGAAATGACCAAGAACAATACCTAGAATTTGCAACATACAACATTTAGTATCACTCATTCCAAGGTTAGTCTGACGAAATATTATCAAAACTTTCTCTAAATTCTCTAGTGCTTCATGGAATGAGTCACCATATATGGAAAAATCACCCATATAGACTTCCACACAATAGTGGATCAGATCATAAAAAACAGTGAACACTTCTCTTTGGAATATTGCAAGAGTATTGCATAGTCCAAAGGGAAACACTCTTCAAGAGAATGTCCCATAGGGACATGTGAAGGTTTTCTTGTCCTAATCCTCGAGTGTAATATGTATCTGGTTGTAACCGCTAAAGCCATCAATAAAAGAGAAGTATTTTTTACCAGCTAGTGTGTCCTAGACCTGATCAATAAATGGAAGAGGAAAATAATCCTTTAAAGTGGCTTTATTAAATTCTTTGTAATCAATACAAATATGCCACTTGTCATTCTTCTTAGTTACTATGACGAGAGGTGAGACCCATTGGCTATCTAAAATCAGATATATGAAACTGGCATCTAACAATTTTTGTAGTTCCTCCTTAACAATCTCTCTTAGAGTTGGGTCCATTCGTCTATGAGGTTGTCTAATGGTATGAGCATTCTCTTGGATATAAATATGGTGGGTACAAATATCAGGATGAATGTCTCTCATTTAATGATAACTCCAAGTGAATGCATTAGTGTGTCTTTGCAATATTTTGATTACTTGTTCCTACTAAGAATTGTCAAGTCGAGAATCTATATATAGGAAGTTGTCTGGACTAATTTTAGTTGGAATAGTGTGAGATTATGATGTGCTTAAGGCTACTGCATAATTCTGCAGTGATGATAGAGATTTTAGATCACAATTCTCTTGAAAATATGAACAAAAAATGCAATCAAACTAATCGGAATTTTTCATAAAATCTAAATTGACCAAAAAACTATGAATCGGATCCTCTTCAGTGAGTTCTTTAAATTGCATAATCTTGTCTATTGCAAGGATATGTTGACTATTTTCTTCATCACTATTAGCGTTGTCTAACCATAGGGTGTTTTCAAGCACGTGAGAAGGTTTGGCAAGAGGATACAGAATTACACTTTTCACTGAATCACCATGAGAAATAAGCATGTTCATGGACCGACAACCAATAAATGCATTTTTGGTGGCTAGCCATGGTCTTCCCAAGATCAAGGGATGACCTCCTGAAGAATTTTTGGGCTGAAAAACCATAAATTCAACAGGGTACTCCAAAGCTTCCAAGGAAACAATCACATCATCCAATACACCTGCGAGTTTAATATTGGATCGGTCCACTAATTCTAAGACAGTAGGTGTAGGACGAAGGTTAAATAATTGTAACTGTTCCATGGTCTACCAAGTCATGATATTGATTGTGGCCCCTAAATAAATGAGAGTGTTTGGAACAAGAACATCATCAATGCATACTGAAACAATTGGGTTGCCAAGATCTTGATACTTTACCACAAATATATGTCTTGACATGAGATATGTTGATCTTCCAATAAAGTGGATTGTTGTCAGTTCTCTCTTCTTCCTTTTTGGTTTTTTTAAACAAAGTTCCCTAATGGTTTTAGCATAAATTGGTATGTCTTTAATAGCTTGTAATAAGAGAAATTTGATGCAAACATTCCTTAATTCATAAATCAATTCAAATTTGGGACAAACAATTGGTTTTTCCAAGTTTAATCTTTCTGGATAGGGAGGTAAACTGGATGACTGGGGGAGCTCTAAATTTGGGGAAGTTTGTTTTATTTTAAAATCATTGTTTATTCAATTAGGAGTTTCCTCCTCTGACTCTTCTTCAACAATTATAGGAGAGTTTTTATTGATCACCTTTCCCAATCTAAGTTGAATATCTTGTAATTCCACTGGGGTGACCAGATAGGTGGGAAAGGGTTGTAAATTAGTGTTCAAAACAAGTTGAGCTACCTTAGTATTTGGGTTAGGAATTGGCTAGGCAGGTAATTGAGTGAGTCTCAGAGGTTGGTTGAATGGAAGTTGTAATTGTCGTTGTTGAGTTGTAGTTGTTTAGGTTATGCAAGTTGTTTTGTTTATGGTTGGGTGGGATATGGATGCTTAATTTGTGAAGGATATGGTTGTTTTGAATATTTTTGCGGTGATGGTATAGGGTATGATGGTTGTGATGGCATAGGATAAGAATAAGCAGGCATGTTCCCATAGTTGGGTCATTTCCATCCTTGTTGCCAAGGATGATTGTGAACCTGTTGTTGAGGCCATCCTTGCCAACGCATAGTAGGATCCAAGTATCATGGTAGATATTTTGACTAGGATAATATGAAGTAAATTGAGATGCAAGATTTGAAGACATACCCGGTGTCCTCAGGTCTCCTTGGTGCAAGTGTACATAATTGTTTTGTTTCGTGATTTCCCTATTGATACACCACTTCAAGTCCAGGTAACGAGGGAAAATGCTCCATGGAATGCTCTCCTACAAAAATAGCACAAATTTCAATACTATCAAGAGGACATCATTTTAGTGGGTGTCTTTTTCTACACCTAGGGAAAAAATAGAAAGAGCTAGATTTTCATCTTCTTGTTTCTTTTTAAACTGCAAATTATCCAATTGTAATCTAAGAGTGTGAAGAAGATCCATTTTAAAATTTTATAGAAAATTTCTTATTCCATCCTTGGTGACACCACTTGTCACAGATTTCGTGACTTTGGAAAGAGAGTCTCTTGATCCCCTTCGAGATATGGCATGGCTTCGAGAATATCTTCTACATAAATCACAAATCTCTTCAAAGGTTAATCGAGAGACATCACCTGATCCCATTAATTGAGAAAATTTATAGATTCATCTAACAGACCTCTCAAAAAAATGTTCCTAATGGTTTCTGGCTCTAGTTTGTGTTGTTTGGATATTTGAAAATTCTACAAAAATTTCTCAAGATAGTCTTCCAAGCTCTCCTCTTTCTATGTCATTTTAAAGATTTCTTCTCTTAACCCCCTAGCCTTACAGTAATATTCATGTTTCCTAAGG
>JZKD02S1668185.1:655198-672151 GCA_000966675.3 Picea glauca
TGCATTGGAGGCATAATCAAAACTACAACATAGAATATCAAATTTGAAAAGGAAAGTGTCAGGGTTTTCACTTACTAGACCATGGAAGTGAGTTAAAATTGACAGATGGATGTTCTTCATCTATACAATTGTATGTAGGATCCACAATCAGAAACCCAAAAGTTACCTCTTCAATTGCATGTACTTCACCTCCTTCGTTGGTATGTACTTAACCTTCTCCTTATGCCATGTTTATTTTCCCAAAGAGGTTGTACTCTGATGGTATGTGTAGATGTTGGTTTCAAGATTGGATTGAAATCCTCCTTACTTCCTGATTGGTGATCTGAGCCACCTGCTACTTCTGCCTCCACTATATGATCTTCTGGAAAAATCATGGGCTTCTTCGTTGCACTTGTTCTGGGTTTCTATTTGGTGGAGTCGCCTTTTCGGAATCTTACCTACATGTCCTCTTATGGATTTCCCTTTCACCAAGTTAGTATTTGAAGGGATCTTTTTATTTGGAATAATTGTTCTACCTATTCCCCTAAATCTACCTCTATTGTCTCTAGCTCTATTCATGCAACACTAAAAAAGCTTTAGAACTAGTGAAATAATAGACTTACCAAAGTGAAAGCGTTAGGCTTTTACACTACAAAAAAATCTGTAATGAGATCGTATTTTTGTATTATCATTCACTATCTGACCAGATATAGAATGTTATTACTTAAAAAAAGAAAGAAAGAAATCACATGCAACAAACTCTGAAATTTAAAATACACAAGAAAAATAGGCCATCGATGTCTAATCCCTTTTAGAATGTCCCCGGCAACGGCACCAAAAATGTCAATCAATTTAATTAATGTAAATTCTAGACATTTAATTATCAAATCATAAGCATAAGCTTGTGAGATACCAACACTATTTGTGCAGGGTCTAGTGCATAAATGTTCTTATTCTTCAAGAAAACTTCTAAGTTCTAATCTAATGCTTCAAAGCAAAATATTTTTGTAAAGCCTAAAGTACTGAAAACAAAAACTAAAACCACTACAGAAGTATTTCTTTCATTGGATGCTTGATCAAAGAAATGCTTTGTTGACTCAGAGATTACAGAATTCCATTCATATTCTTCAATGTTCCTGTAATTGGTTATTAAGCCAATCTCTAATTCAAATATTCAATGAAACTGATATTCATATAGGTTACTAATGCAAAAGAAAACATGCAGTCGTGTTTCAAAGGAAAAACATAAATTGTAACTCAACAAAGATATCACTTGTTCACTGGACTAATGACATGGTATTTTTAATGGCGCAAATCACATTCTTTCATTCTCACAACTAGAATTTTCCTGTGACATAATACAAAATATTTGTCTCTCAATCTTCAATGAAATATTTAACCTATGCAAGGATCCACACACAACATTCATAAAAGAAATATTTATCTAACATTTAATTGAAAACAAAGATAAACTATTTTGATATTAAACTAACTTGATCTTTGCTATAACAAAATATAAACTTGTAATTGCAAATCTAAGCCTATAGAAAGTAAAATCGCATCGTGGACTGAATTGGTGGGCCCTCCCAATCGACTTCATGTTGCTAGAGGACTACAAGCCTAAGAGTGAATTGTATACACAGGAATTTGTCTCAAAACATCAGCATGATCGCATTGTATTAACGAATTGAAAGTTCAGCAATACAGATAAAAGAACAGAGTAATAATATGGCAATATTGCTTGATTCCTACATCGTCTAGGCTTAATTATATATACACATTCATTCACAAGAGTGCATAGGTAAACCCAAGAACGGATCCCCTATGTCACGCCTTGGGCGCATCAATTACAACAATGAAAAATACAAAAATAGAAACAGTTTAATTTTCAGGTATTACTCTGACAAAGATAGTTCAAACATAATTTCAGATGATCTTCTCAGGACATGTTAATGCATGAGAATATCTCCAATCTCGGCCATGATCAAATCCCTTGTTGGACATGTTGTTTTGAGTGTGGTTGACCGCCAGCTTTGACCGAAGATTAACGCCTACCCTATTCGTCTTGGAATCGATATCATGAACATGGAAGCATGTTAGGGTATCCAAGAGAAGAACCCATATCTTTGGTCCTATTCTAGAAGATCGGGTATATGCCAAACATCAAGGTGGGTTACAAGATCACCTTGTGAGTTACAAGACCTAGACTGGTTAACCATCGTTAACAATAAAATGACTCTTAATCTCCCTAATTCATTAAAAACAATTGAAAAATGTTAATTAACCAACAAGATTACCTTTTGAGCTCTGGAATGACCTTTGCATAGAAAATATGATAAAAGGAGTGATAATATGGAAGAAGGGACGGTTGTGATAGGTCAAAAAGGGGTAACTGACAATGAAATGGCATCAATTTAGAGGGCCAACATCTCCTTTATAAGGTTTCAAGCTTTATTCTTTCATTTTTTGTTGGGCTATTGTCCTTTATAATTTGGTGCATTCATTCACATCCGGACAGGGGTGATTACCATTAGAGGGGGTAGAGCTCAAGCTCACCAAGGATTTTATGGTGACCTTTGTAATTAAGCAATAGCATATACATAAAGCGTATGCATCAACATTTGGGTCTTTATCCCTTTCTTCTCATGAGAGAATGGACCATGACCCATCACTGAAGTTTGGTACACTATGAGAGGCTCTAGGATGGAAAGTGTCAAGTATGGTGGGGAACAGAACGTTACCCTTGTGAGGGCCCCCAGTAGTACACCTTTTCTCTGGGAAGAAACAACACAGGACTAGGTGAAACAAGGCAACTGGCACAATTTCCCCAACCAGTGATTCATTATCCAACTTCAACTAAAGATCCCCATCCACATGCCCAACAAATTAAGCATAACACTTTGCATGAAAGAATGACTAACATACCTCATGGTGACACTAGCTTACCATCTCCCATACACTAGGTTGCTTGGATGTGATGAGCCTTGGTTGACCTATAGCTGTAAAGGTGAATGAAGGGGGCTATTGAGCTACCATTTGTGGACATGTTGATCATCATTGTGATCAGGATCATGTTCTCCATTATGGGCCATTAGACATGATCTCCTCTAGTTACCCCTAGGCATGGGGGGGTGACATTTGGCTTCAACATGGGAACATGTGTTCACCGTAGAGCACATGAGAACCTCAGTCTCTCTGGTTGTCCAAGACCTGCAATCTTGCGCCCACTTCAAACAACAACGCCCTTTAGAAGTATCGGTTGATGGATGTGATCCATCGGAGTTAGTGATAAATCCAAATCATACTGAAAAGAAAAATTTTCACTAGACTTTAGACGATCAAATGTAAGTTCCTAACATGTATCCATTATATACAAATGAGAATGCAGTGTATATAAGATGTGAGCCTATACTAGAATGAACGCATGATGCAACATATATACAAATGTAATGCAAGATGAAAATGCCCTAACTACACTAATCTATGTTAGTTTCAAGAAGTCAAGTCTCTTCCCCATGATGAGGCTTGAGAAGGGATCCACTAATAGGTAGTTGACGTCTCCTTCCCTCTAGCATGGATAGGTAGTAGGAATTATTGACAAACTTATTTTCAATTATGTAGGGGCCAAGCCAAAATTTGTGAAATTCATTTCGTGTATTAGGCTGACCCTTCCTTGTGTCCCACTCTAAGACCAATTCTCCTTGTTTGTAATCCCCCCCTTTGAGATCGATTGTTTCTTGAATCACCCTGGTATATTGCTTCGAGGGAGCGAGGTGGGATTCCATTGTACGAATACCCTCTTGGCTCAGTCTAATCAACAGCGCTTTATCACCCTTCTTCAATATTGTGACAAAGCCAACCACTTTGTCTTTGTCCATGTCTAGTTGTTGTTGATAATCTTCCCTTTTGGGCCACACTGTATCATCAATATCATCTTCTTGAGCGAAAGGAAGGTCATCTAGACAAAATTCCGGAGGAGAGTCCTTGAACTCCTTTAAGGGATCCTCAATATCAGGGTCAAGGTCAATTTCTTCAACATGATCCCTTTCCATTGGTAGGTTGGGTAGATTGGCATAGGTTTCATCATTCATGGGTATAGTAGCATAAGTCAAATCTATCTGTAAGGTACCACCCAACATTGCAACAAACTTTCTAGACAGGAACATTCCCCAAACATCTCGGACATCTATGACCACAATGTTCATCAAAAAGACTATCTTGGGATATCAATCAAGGCAAACCTTCAAATTTTGTATCACGCCATATGCGGGAATAGCCTTGTATTTAATCTTGTGGACATTTCTATAAGGCCTTGTTACTTCCACACCTAATTGTCTCATTACGTTCAAGGCCATAACATATGCACCCACTCTTGAGTCAAGCATACAATTTTTCAAACACTTATTGTTCATTTGCAAGGAAATGTAGAAAGGTGGGTGGTCATCATAGTGTGGTCTAAAATGATTAGCTTCCAACATCACAAGAGGATCTTTAGGTTCCCCTTGTACTCTAAATAATTTCTCAACTTTGCTTCTCATCGAAGGAATCTTAATGATTTATGTTAGAGGTACAGGCACATTTATCTTTTCCAAGATGCCATTTATGTCAACATTCAGGACTATGTCATTAGTTCTTGGCAAAGTGGAAGTAGGAGGAACATTATCTGTAGGTGGTGGAGGAGGCCTTGGTCGAGGAAATCTAGGGTCATTGGGAGGAGCTTGGGGTGCATTTCTTTGTCTAGTGTACACTTGTGATTCTCTCTTCCTAATCTTATCCCTTGATTCCTAATCCATCTTGTTTATGATCTCCATCCTAGCCCTCTCAGTTGCTTCTCTCTTGCCCTCCTCAAGTTGTTCTGGTGTGATATTGAGGCACTCTTGGGGAGATATGGAAAAGATTATGGCATCAAAGATATTCATAGGATCAAGTTCCCCATTACTCCTTGGGCATTCATGCTCCTAATGTGAATTCTCGTAAGGTAGACACCAAGGAGTTTCTTTTTAACTTATAAAGTTTGAAGGATCTAGGGTGTTGGGAACCCTTTGTTCATTTGGGACCCTAGGTTTCTATGCTTGGATTGATCTTTGAGGTTTCCCCCTAAAAGGAGGCTTGGTGGCTTGTTGATGCACCCTCTCCAAATTAGTGATCTTGTTCATCATCAGGGTTTGATTTTTGGTGAGGCCATTCATTGCTTCTTCAATCCTTTATGCTCATGGAGCACTAATATCTTGAGTGGGCTCAATGTTGAGTAATGTTCTTGGTTTGGTGTGAACCTTGGCTCTTGGGGTATAGAAAGTTTCTACCTTACAGGATGAAATATTAGCCTCAATTCTTGCAGTGATTTCTTGGATCTCTTCAAGGGTCTTTGGAGTCTTGTCACTGAGCATGAACCCAAAATGTCCTGGGAAGGCCTTAATGTAGAGGAAAACAAGATGATCATTTCCGATGACAGTGTCATTCTCTATCTTTTTTATTTCAGTAAGTCGCATCAACAAGAAGTTAGGGTCTTCCTTTGCACCCCATCTTTTCATAAAGGTCTCTTCAAATTGGTGTTGGGTCTTAATACTTTTGCTAGGAAGACTATTGTACCACCTCCTAGCGTCATCAGTGAAAGTGGATGAGAAGAGTTTCATCACCACATCTTTAGTATCATCGCTTACAGGATTAAGTTGGAAAAAGGCCCAGACGTTATCCAAATGTTCTTCAGCAGTAGTCACATCATTACCGAAAAACTTGGACAACCACTTGTCAAACATTAGAGGCATCTGACGAGGGCATCTTGGATTGCAGACATGTCTAAAGGTTTAAAAATATTGGACACCCATTGCTTTTGAGCCAATGGATATAAAGGAAGGTTTCCACCGAGCAAAGTTTTAATTACAGGTGAGTTGTGAGGAACCCTTCTCTTGTAGGTCTTAGGAGGGTTAGTGTACCTCCTTGAGCTTTGTGGAGTCAACAGATGGTCCATTTAGGATCATCAAAGGAAAGTGAGGGAACTACCCTCGGTGGTGTCACCAAGTAAACTTGTAAGATAAGGGCTTCGGGAAAGTTTACCAAAGAGATGTCATGAGGAGAATGACTCAATCATCCCCGACAACGGCGTCAAAGTGTTACAGTGGTATTTGTACTTGTGCAAAGCCCACCACAAGATCCTCAAATCTTGTGTAACTATGGAAGAAACTACCATTGTCACCCAAGTAGGATCTTTCCTCGTTTTAGTGATGGAAGAGGTCCACCACAAGGGAGGCTTCTCTAGTGACCTCAAGGGATTGAATAGCAAGTTTAGTGGCCAAGCCTACTGCCCCTTATCTTGATCACCAATTAGTTGGTCTAGGTCTATGAAGGAAAAAGAGGTTGTAAGATAGTTTGTTGTACATGCCCAGAACAAAAACACTTTGCAGCATATATATGACAATTTCCAAATGTGAAAATGACCTCTTTAAACACTAGACAAGTTAGATTGCAAGGGTTGTTGCAAATTACGACGGTAAATGATTTGCAACAACAGCGAGAATTATAGCTCAAAAACACCACGGTTGACCATAAAAAGTAAGCATTCAACCAATAGAATATTTTCCAATTGTTAGAGATGATTTCTGGACGAGTTAAGCCACTTGTAAGTAGGTGTATGGAGCAAATTAAGACAAATTTCAATGGTTGTAGCAAACTTTTGTAACAACTATAAATATTGTAAGTTTGCTAGGGTTGGAGTTAGTAAAGATAGTAGAACATTTGAGAGAATAGGAAAAATGAATTTAACAACTATTTTCACCACAAGATTGCTTTTAGATCATTGCCATCGTCATTCTAGGGCCTATGGAGTATCAAAATGCATCCAAACTTGAAGATTAATTTAATTAAAACCAAAGAGATAAAGTCAAACCCTAAGGTACAAGCACATTCAGGTCTTAGGCTTTGGACTTTGAAGAAAAGTGTATCTAGGGTGCAAGCATGTTTGTGCCGTAGATGTCGTTTTTTCTTTCTTGTAGCTTCAACTAAATCAAAGATCAATTGTCTATGGCTAAAATCCTAAAGTGCTAGCACTTTAGGACTTTAGGCTTCTAACCCTAGCAAGGATGTTTCACCAATTTAGGCAAATAAAACTTTGTGAAGAGAAGCACTGATGTTCCCTCCTTAGAGTTTCAACAAAACAAGACTTCTTGCAAAAAAATAGCAATTTCACCATTTACATCAACAAAATACCATAGAATTGCAGAAAATTAGGTACTCCATCCAAGAAACCAAGAGCACAAAACCCTAATTGCATAAATATTCTTTCAAAATCAGCAAAGCATCCACAAGAGACCTTCTCCAAGCATAGCGCATAAGATAAAGAGACCAAGAATAGCTAAAATACCGAATTGCTAAAGTGTTACCCCACAAATGGTCAAGAATGATGATGAATAATGAAAGGCTAGTACTAGCCTTCTTATAGGAGGTTAGTCTAAAATAATTTGTCCACATAACATAACATAACATTGATTCAGTGAGGCCGACCCCTCATTTTACCCTTACAAAATGCTAAAATGTAAAATACATCATGAAAAAGGCCACACATGTGAGATGTCAAGCCTTCCTAGGCAAGGAAGAGGCCTCCAAAGGCCACATGGCACCAATCAAGAGTGAATGGGAGCAAATGGTGTCTCTCCTCACCCAAAGTCAAACCATCCATCACTAGTACACCAAGTATCCACTAAACCCTAGCTCCATCAAACCCTAAAAGATGACGTCATGATCAAAATAGGGCCAAGATCCAAGCGTTGCGTCCAAGCTAGAGGGAGTTGCATTTCATCTCTACAAGGTATATGGTTGTTTGTTGTTGCAACGTCCCTGATCCTAGTGAAAAATAAGCTATGGGGTACTTCGACGCCTATAGGCTTCCAACCCATATGTGTGTCATCATGACTGAATATGCTCAAACCAAGCCCATTTGTCCATCGTCCAAGGTTCCAATGATATGAAAGCTAATGTCTGAAGGTGTTGAGTCACTGGATGACCCATTGTTCTGCATCACACATGCCAAGGTCCTGCAATAAAGGCACAACACCATGAGTACAAGTCCAAGACATCCCTCAAAGAACCATGTCAAGGTCATCCCAAAATAGAGCAAAGTATAAGACAAGGTTAGCCAAGGTTCATAAGAAACATCAATCCTTAAAACATGCAAAGTAAGTTGAAACTTAAGATATAAACCATGTAAACAATTCAGCTCAGTATCCCATTCAAGCATCACATCAGCGCAGGACCTCATGTGAGTTGGCAAGTTTAAATATGGGAGGGTCGCCATCCAACCCTATTATGTGTGCCAAACTAGACAAGAAATAAAAGACCGTAGTATAGGGATAAGTCATGAGGGAAGCAGGAAAAATATAAACCCTTCTAGAGTAAGTGTGATAGTGATATGGTTTTAGGTCTTACTTCATGGCTTATGGTGTCATTGAATCCATTTCTATGAGTGTCTTTGTAGTGGGAGCACTTGCTTGCTTGAAATACCCTTTCTTCGATATTTTTTTGCATTTTGAACCCCTTAATTTGTCTTTTGATACCCAATTATCATTTGTGAGTCCCCTTTATAAGGTTTCAAACTTTATTCATTCATTTTTTTCTACGCTATTGCCCTTTATAATCTGGTGCATTCATTCGCATCCAGACATGGGCGATTACCATTAGAGGGGGTGGAGCTCAAGCTGGCCTAAGGCTTTTATGGTGGCCTTTGTAATTTAGCGATAGCATATACATAGAACAACTGCATCAACCTTTGGGCCTTTAGCCCCTTCTTCTCACAAGAGAATGGACCATGACTCGTTACCGAAGTTTGGTACACTAGGAAAGGCTCAAGAATGGAAAGTGTTTCAAGTATGGTGAGAAACAGAACGTTACCCTTGTGAGGGGCCCCTGGTAGTATCCATTTTCTCTAGGCAACGACAACACGGGACTAGGGCAAAGAAGCTTACCACCAAGGTGAAACAAAGCAACTAACACAATTTCCCAAACCAGTGATCCATTATCCAACATCAACCAAAGATCCTCATCCACATGCCCAACAAATTAAGCATGACACTTTGCATGAAAGGACTTACCTCATGGTGACATTGGCTTACCATCTCCCATACACTGGGTTGCTTGGATGTGATGAGCCTTGGTTGACCTATAGTTGTAAAGGTGAATGAGGGATGTTGGGCTGCCATCCATGGACATGTTGATCAACATTATGGTCAGGATCATGTTTTATATTGCGGGCCATGAGACATGATCTCCTATAGGTAACCCTAGCACAAAAGAAGTTTGGAGGGAGGCTCGACAAGTAGAAAATGTAGTTGGGTTGGGAACACAACTGTAAATTGTGTGGAATGTTCGCTAAAGGATTACTTTGTAAGAGAACACAAGGCCCTCACATGTATGGTAGTGTGGGCATTATGCTTAGCTAGAAACAAATTTGGCAAAATAAGATACCCAATGGTCACAAAAAATCAACAAATTGAGAAAACCAGAGCATGGAGATTTTTTGATGGAGCTATCAAGGAATCCCTAGAATGTGTGGGGCTGGTGGAATTTTATTTTGAAGGAAAAGCGCAGCATCTTTTTCAAAGCAACTTTAGGAGAAGGTATAAACAACGTGGCTGAGATGTATGCACTCTCACTGCTGATGAGATTAGCCACCGAAAAATGTATATAATTCAAATTCAAATTATGGGTGATTCCAGGTTAGTCATCAATTGGGCAAACAAAAAAAACAATGTGCAAAACTTACTTTTAGTCCCAATCATGGAAAGAATTAGAGTTACAAAGATCTGTCAAAAATAATTATTTTCAGCACATTTATAGAGAATTAGACATTAAGGCAAATGAATTATCAAAGTAAGTTTTAACTATTCCATCTGGAATTTTCGAAACAGAGGACATAGAGGACCACAATGTGCTCCCACTGCTCAATAGGTCAATTTTTTCTGATCCCAATGCTGTGGTCAAGCTTCAGTCTAATGGTCCTAAAGAAAGAGATAATATCTCTACTTCACTTTATACTGTTTATGCTTGCAGATCTAGAGGAACACTTCCTTTGTTTATGTCTGAAAATGCCTAAATGGCAAGACAGTGGAGAACTGTATAATTGTTGGTCTGAGAAGGCATATTATCCCTATTTTTGCTTTTTGGGATCCCGGAGTGGAAGAGAGGCTTAGTCCCTCAGAGCGTTGAGTAGGCACATATCAATGTATATTTTGATTTCCGCTTGAAATAACAAATATATGATTTTTTTCATGGAAAAAGAAAGTATGAACTCAAAACGGTTCCATGGAACCTAGATTCATGTTCATTGAGTGACTGGCTTTAACAAATTCAAGAAACATGCTATCTAGAAACATGCAGTTCCAATCATTTGTAACAGGATTCCATGGGAAGCTTGTCTTAATTTAAATGATACTAGATAGGCTATAGCAGTTATTGATGCCTTGGTTTTCATTATTTTCCACATGCACAAAACTCATATAAAATGTTAAGATCTGCAAGCAACAGTGTACATTGGAATGTGCCAAATGCTAGTAGCTATAAATCCAAATCTGAAGGTTTGAATACAATGCTTCTAGTTCTCTCTCATGACCAAAACCATGACATTATGGTTTCATCTGTCTGTCCATAAAAGTTTCATAAGATAATTTGTATAATTATAAATATCATGTTGTTTGTCCATAATAGATCAGATCTTTCATCCATATTGACAATGATTCTCCTTTGCTCAGATAGACTGCAAACTTAATAGCATTCTTCATTCAGGACCACCACCAGGGACAAGCTGCATACAGAACATAAGATTATTAGTACATTATCCTTCCCTACACGGTACTGCAATAAAAAATTATTCAAAAGCAAAAGCTTTCACACAACAAGAGCATGTAAGTTGTAACATCTATTAAATTTGACTTACAATAGCAATATTGTTCCCGTTGAGCAAAATCTGATCAAGCTTTGTTATCCTCCGTCCTTCAGATGTTATCTCACTACAAAACTGAAACATCAAAGTTAGGTAATCTTGCAAGCAATGGAAAAACAGAATCAAATGGTTAAAATATGTACTCAATGAGATCTCCTTGGACCAGAAAGGGCTTGTTACTTATTACTCAAGACTAAGAAAGTACATGGCATGAAAATGGCAAAAGTAAGTTTCTACAGCTAACTTTGGGAAACTCGCTGGTAGGTGATGAATAAAACTATAAAAGAGGCCCCATGCATTTCTGATCCCATTAAGCCATTCTTCGGATCCCTTTGAAACTACCATTGACCTGATTTTCGTAGTGGAATTTCATCTCAATGAACTCATTAGGCCACAATTGCACTCATTGATCTTTGTATGGAAACTTGCAGGAAACGATTTTACATGAAGTCAACAGTATACCAATCAAAGACAACCACACTACTATGTTTTACATGAATGGCAGGCTTTTTCTCATATAAATTCAAAGAGAAGTGAGAGAATTTATGAATGTTACTTATTATTTATTAGACACTTATCAGAGTACTGGTCGCTCAAATTGCATGAATTATATTCATGCAAACATTTTTCTCTCCTAAAGGCAAGCTTTTGTCCACCACGTTCTTTGGTCCTTGTGTCAAGTTCCATTTTTATTTTTTTGAATAAAGGTACTGTGCAAAGCTACTTACCTAAATGTAGTTGAAGCTAAGAGTTCCAGTAGTGGCAATTCCCCAGTTCCAATGTCAACAGGGAGATGTCAATAGGGGTATCTATATCAATGTCAACATGTAGCAATGGCAACATGAACATGTGTTGCGGATGTCGACAAAGTTGGAAACCCACAAAACAGTTGATGCTCAATGGAAGGAATGCTATGCTTCCATTACTTATGTTAGTGTTTGATGATAAGTCACCGTCAATTTATTATGTTGTAAGCAGCAATCCTGACATGGAAGTTGTTGCACAAGCAACATGCAAGTATGATGCAACTAACTATAGAGCATAAATAAGTAAATGATAGAATAATTCCAGTAAGTGGTAGTCTTGAGTATAACACACTGGTCTAATAGAGACTGTATTGAGTTGTGTAACAATTGATGATGGTTGTGTACATGGGCACAGAAATCCTTTGTTCCTCTGATGCATTGTAATCCTCAGTACGAATATAAAGAATATTAAAAGGACATACTCCTATACCTGGAAATCTCCATGTCTTATCACTGAATGTCATGTGCGCTTAACAACATAGGTTAGGCGATCTTGTGTGTTAATAATTATAATGTGAACATGTAGATGTTTGATATCTTAGACAGAGAACTAACATTTGGTATCTGTTGCGATACCTAAGTGAAAAATAACTAAAATCCAGCTCAGAAGACGCTTCCACTAATACATGCTTAAGTATGATCTTGAATAGTTTTAATAAACCTTAGCAGCTCTAACTCGAGACTACTAAAAAACGGTTTCTTATCTTCTCTTAAGATAGTATTCTTATTTTCTTTAAAGTAGCATCCTTATCTTTTCCAAAATAGTATCTTACCTTATATAAATTATGATTCTTATCTTTTTCTAAATTAGCAGTTATCTTTTGCCTCATCTTATCTCCTCTAGGACTATTTTTAGAATTGATCTTATCTTATCCTATTGTTATCTTGCCTGATTTTGGAGATATAAAAATCTATTTAAACACACCTGCACAAGAGTTTGGGTTGTTTTTAGAAATCTGTTCCACAGGTAGTATATGAGAGACATTCCCTGACCATATGAAGTGCCCATACTGCCTAGGAGACTAAGAGCTGTGTTGGCACACATACCTCCTCAGGAAAGTTACTTTTATCTTATGTAATTATTTCCCCATGTTTTAGTGTTGTTTCCTTGGCTGACAGTTTTTCAGACTTTTGTTTAGAAATTCAGTTTTTCAATTTCAATCACAAAACTCATGTTTTTCGTTTCAGCTTTAAGTTCTACAATTTTCAGCTCAGAGTTGAGTTTCAGGTTTATTTTTCAGTTATAACAGCAATTTTTCCAGTCAATTTATTTGAAATTGTATGGTTGGGTTCATAAAAGTATCAGAGCTAATTCTACACCAATGATTGGCATTGGAACAATATTCATTCWTTGAGATTCTAACAATTGGTATCAAAGCCCAAGGTGACTACTGGGAAGTTCTCTTMGTGATTGTTGATGATTGCAGCTATGTGARACATTCTCCAGCTTACAAACCTGCGAGATGTGGATCATTGCAGCTATGTGAGACTTTCTCCAGCTTACAAACCTGAGAGAAAGCCCCTAAGAAGGGTACGTGGTTCCTATCTGACACAAAGCTGGAACGTAGAGATCACCTCCTCCATTCAGAGAGTTGAGAAGAACTCCAAATGATTATCTTGTGGGAAAGGTGATCTGCTGAGTTGGACGTGTCTGTGGCTGAGCACAAGGTGAACGTGTGAAATCCCAAAGTGCTGGGTGCATCGTCATGAGTACAGAAATGAAGATGATGTATTAGCCTCCTCTGAGCAGAAGAGTTGACGAAAAACTCCAGATGACTCTCCTGTGTAATGCAGTGGGAAAGAAGATCTGTTGAGTGGACGTGCTTGTGGACAAGCACAAATGAACGTGTGAAGAAGTGGTTCCTCTGTGTAATGCAGTGAGCCAGAGATATGGACATCCCTATGGATGTGCCCCTAGTGGATGAGCACTAGTGGGTGCATCAGATCCCTTGCTATATTATTCAAGAGTCAAACCTGCCTGTAACCCTAATTGTAATGTAAAGGGTACAGGTCGGCCCCACCTTAATGTGATTAGTAATTAATGTAAAAGATAATTAATCTGGTTAATATTAATTATATTATGAGCTAGTGAGGTTGGTNCATGCTTAACCTAGCTTATTGAAAAATCAACAGTGGTCTGGGTGGTCAGATTGGATAATTAGCATTTAGTGAGAACCATGAAATCCAGTGGGAGCGATACAATTGAGATGGAAATGTTAACGGCCGAGATCACGAAGGTTGAATGATTTGATGGAGAGAAATAAGACATCTAGAAGATCGGTATGGATTTGTCTCTCTCTAAGAAGGAACTGTGATCTGATTATAGAGAAGAAAGATCCCAATATGAAAGCATTTGATTAAAAGAGGAGGCATAAACGAGCCACACTGCCTACCATCCTAATCTTGCTAATGCTCTGTTATGTTTCAACTCTGCAATAGAAGAATGGGAAGTTCTTCCAAATGCATGAGAGATACTTTTAAGTACTACTTGCAACACCAGTGTAAGCATGTCCACATGAAGAAGTTGGTCAAGCATTAGGCTTTGGTTGTTGTGAGGATCTCAGAGGGAGAGCATATTGACACCATACAGATAGTTTGCCCAAATCATGGGAAACTATTGTCATAGCTCTGGAAAATATGGTTGAAGCTTTGGCTGTCACAAATTTACAAGAAAAACGCTATTGGAAGAGAATAAACAGCAGACCATGTTAGACTCAAGTGAAGGGTTGGTGCTGTGTTTGCAGAAGATATTGTCGATGCAGCAAGATCGCCAGGTAGCAACAGGAAACAGACAGTATGCAATTGATGTCAAAGGAAAGGACATGTAATGAGCTAGTCCTCAGGAAAAAAGAAGTCAGAGGGTAAGAAGATGGCTCAAGCAAACAAAGTGAACGATAGTGGTACACTGGGTAAGATTTTGTGGCGTGAACATGTGGTGGAAGTTGCACTGATTCAACTTCCCTTACTTTTCACCTTCCTTGATTAGTCAAACATTTATTTGTTTTCATCCTTGTGTTACTCTACAAAGTCAAACATTTAATTGTTTTCAGCCTTTTGTTACTCAATGAAACCACTCCTATCATTTTGCGCTGCTTTGCAATATTTAAATTGAATTTTAGTTGAACAATTTCTTCTTTATTCACCTATATCTTTCTCGCCATTTTCAGTGCTTGAGATTTGTTTGCTTGAGTTGTTGCTACAACTAAGGTGCCAGTGGCCACGGGATCCATATTCCCTACATCGATCATTGTGGTCTTAATGGTCTCAACTATAACATGATTGGTGCTAGTCTTTCTCATCTTATGTGAAGCCATGACCACCTTTTTATCAAGGGTGAATAGCTCTAAACAAGCTACTTCGCCATTACCTTCAGAAGGATGTATCCCTTCAAGATATTGTTGAGCACTAGGATTGTCTTGATCGAAGGTGAAGAATCCTTCTATTGCCCATGACCCCATGGCAACACATGTTTCGAAGTTTCCTTAGTGTTGGGCCTTGGTTCCTGCTAATCATTGGCCTATGAAGTGGGATGTATTTGGGACATCCAACTACTTCTTTCCTGCATCCAAAATCTGAATAACCATGTTTTCATGATGATCAAAATCGTTTTTGTCTTGAATCTGGGTGTCTTCAACCTCTTTGGATGGCACATTCGCTTCAATCAAGTGAGAGGTGGAGGCTTTAGTTTTATCAATATCTATAGCCTCAACTGGAGCACTGTTTGAAGGCACTTTCACTGCTTGCTTAACTCCGAATGCCTTCTTGTTTTCCAAAGCTTGTTCATAGCTTAGGACTCTCCTTTTATAATCCTCTTCAAGTATTCTTCATTAGTAAGGCCATTGTATAGCAACTGCAGCGCTATGATTTTCCACTACTTGGAGGGGATCATGCATCTTGAAGTGCTCATCCCTAAAAGCCTATATTTATCTATCTCTTTTGTTTCCATATGTGTAAACATGACATTAGACAAGCCATACACTTATAGACAGAGGATACGATGGGCAAACCTTTTTTTGTTTCTAGGCTAATGCTTCATTAAACCCGAATCAAATGATCTGATACATGATCTCTCTCAACAATAGTATGTCCAGAACATGCTTAGGCAAAGTGTGAAGAGATTTGGTAGAACCATATATCCTATAATGTAATTGGTGTCCTTATCCATATACCAGTGTCCCATCATCTCCAAGAGTTTTAGAGCTTCTTTTGAGAATCGGGGACATTCTTTACCAAAGACTCATTCATAAAAGTGAGATAAGTATTTATCGCATATCTTTGTATAGTAAAGGGGACATTTACTCCTCCAAAGATCTTTGCAATATACATGAATAGGGAGGCATTCATTTGACCAATTCCAACCCATTCTAGGGAATGGATTCACTGCACACGCTATATCTAACAAGGACATATAGACTTCTGGTCCGATACCTTCTAGTGTTGAATGGACTTTCCTTATAACTATGTTCAAATTGTGCAGCAAAATGGCAACCCAATTGAAAATCGTTCCTTCTGTGATAATTTGACATAGAAATGGGATCCAAGACTCCTTTATTTGGGATCCATCCTTTCTCCATATATTCTACTTATGAGGATTGTTTCATCCCAAGCTGGAGCTTTCAAGTTAATAATAGGATAAGTCTTCATATCTTTTGACTTGAAGGTTCTACCTTCTTCCCACCATCCTTTCAAAATGTTGTGTGAATCATGTGTCAACAAACTGCTTAACCCAACTATTGTTGAAATCCTCCTTGACCCTCAATAATTAATAGTATACTTATAAGTTGTTGGTTGCATAAAATGGGATGCCCCTGCTTCCTTCAGACCTTAATCAACGTGTTTCTATATTTGTTCTCCCAATCAGCCATTGAATCACATCAAAGCACAACAAGTCTTCCACTCTAGCTGTTATGTTATGCAACTGAGATCTTCTAACATTGTAATTCATAGTAGTGTCTTCAATGTCTTGGGCATTAGGATTTGAAAAAGGTGCTTGTACCTTCACATCTTTGTACATCTGAAAAAGTTCTACATAAAACATATCATGAGGTAAGCCGATATGGTGTGCATTGTGAGGTATCGATATCACTGTGATACCATCCTTCATTTTTGGCTCACTACTCAAACATATTCCTTTAGACCTCCTGCCCTTTTTTGTTACTATTGGGAAGAACCTATAATCATGTATTGTACATCGACAATTGACTGGATTAGCCAATTAGTATTCAAAATAAAATTGGAAAC
>JZKD02S1668185.1:691742-730508 GCA_000966675.3 Picea glauca
TAATGAGTTGGCTAATAACCCTAGAAGACATGTCGGCTCAAGAAGATAACTTGTATTAGGTTATTAGCCTCCAAGAGAAGAAGTCGGCTAGAAGAAATAAAATATATTGAACAGACAGATACCCAGAATGAGAAGTCGGCCCAAGCAGTTAGCCAGAATTACTATAAATACAAGAGGCCAGTCTTCATTCTAGCAGGCAGTCTCAGAATTGCAGAGTAGCACTTGTGCAGCTAGCAGGTCACGTTTGGCTTGGACTATCTCTTGGTTAGGGTTTGGACTATCTGATCAGCTCTTGTTGGTGCGTTATCCTTGGGGAAAGGTGTGCTACTCTTTGTTTGGCTATCTAGCCTAGGGTTTGCTTCCGAAGTGATTCTTTGTCAAGGTTAAGGTGCTCGGAGGGTGGCTTCGGCCTATGGTTGGGTGACAATAGCGATATTGTCAATGGTAAAACGAGCACATTCATTCATATTCTAACAGTCAACCCATTCCAATCCAACTCAAGTCTAACCATCGATTGATTTTGAGTCCAATTCCGATTTTTAAAACATTGGTGTCAGTGAATCATGTGTCAAGGCCTTGGATTGACTCCCTCCTTTTATTCCCCATTATACCTATACATGCCACTCTCATGAGAGTCAAGACCCTGTCCCATAATACGATAAAATTAATAAGCTTGTAAATAAACAAGAACGAGAATGGTGAGGAGACAAATGCAACTCTTACCTCCACGTTGATAAAAGATTACTCAATCTTACAAGTCTAACAACAAAATTCCAACTAGTTGAATTCACCCCTTTCTTATTTTCCACCAAACAAATAATTACAAAAAGAATAAAAGCAAAGGAAGAGGATCTATTGAAACAACTTTTAATCCATTTATAGCAAGAGTTATATTCTTTAAAGTTCGACTCCTGATTGTAATCGATTTTAACAAAAAACTACTAATGGTCTAAATGCATGCAATATGAAGACCTCAATTTTCTTGACAAGTTTGGATAATGAGAATAGGGAATGGCTTAAAATCTTCCACTACAACCTACACAAAAGAACATGGACAATTCCAATGGCATACATATTAGACATTAAAAAAAATCACCATGGAACCATTTAAAACTATCGCAGTGACTAAATCTCTTAATCACCTAATTCACTGCTACAACTCAATAGACTCCAGACAAATGTTAAGAGTAAGAGATACACGAGCAGAATGAGGCAAAAAAACAATAGATCTATGGTCGATGGTGAATGTTGGATTTGAGGGAAAGGGTGCACAGTGATTCCAAACAACAAACCAATATGTAAACTTGCTCGATCTACCAAGGAAACATCACCAAGAAAATCAATCTATAGTCATGTCTGGGTTGACATATGATGGAGGGATAATGTGCTCTACTTTGTAGGGGTGAAATCGTTGATTGACCCCGATAAGTATGGCATGGAAATGTTTCTACAACCTCTTTGGTAATATATAAAAGAAAACCACAAGCTGCTAGGAACAAATCGCTATGAATGCTTTAGTTTTTGGCTAGTAGAAAACAGCATATGCATATAGATAGGAAATTTGTTGTATAGGAAGGTGAAAGAAAAAAACCATGATGCATGAGTGAGAGATTTGCCTATTAAACACATCAATTTTCCTTCTATGGAAGAGAACACTACATGAAATTGAGAATCAATCTTGAGTCACCATTTGGCACTATATAGTTGTGTAAGCAGTCATGAGTGAAATTATATTATTTTAATGGGGTGAATTTTCCTTGCATGGACAACAATTTGTCTTATAGGGGAAGTGCGCTTTGCCTGGAAGTAAAAGATCACCCCAAACGACCTTCGTGTACATGTAAATCATTGGAAAATTGCTAAGCAAATTCGCCTACCAAGCTTAGTGATTTGGCTTATGGCAATAAAATACTATAAGTAAAACTCAATCAATCCTAGAAATAACACTTGTCATGAAATTGTTGTGTAAAAGCTCATGAGGAAAATCGCCATGTTGAAGGAGTAAATCAACAAGGTTTGCACAATGATTCAAATTTGGGAGACCATATGCCAACACTAGAAGCAAGAATAGCTCACAAACATCTCATGTCCAAAAATAGTTGCACAAAAGTAGGGAGAAAGAAAATCACTGCACCTTATGAAATAGCTTTTTCCAAGCTAGGCCAATGAATTGCCTTTATAAGGCAAATTGTTGTGTTCACGTTGTAAAATTGCCAACCATGTTTAGCTAGGTGAGATAAAACATTAATAACATAAACGAAGCCCAAAAAATATGTCATGTGTTGCCATATCGTTGTCCAAGATAGCATGAGTGAAATCGTTGAGCAAGGGTGCTTGTTCCAATCACCAAATATAACAACTGGTCTTGCAGAAGAAAATCACTATCCAGGGCTTGTTGAGTTGTTGAGGAAGATCCATTATTTGCCATAAGAAGAGAAATAGCTATATTTGAGTTTATGAGTTGCCAAATGAAAGAGAAAGGCAAGCACAACAACTTGCCTTGGGAACGAGTGGCCTACCAAGCCCATCAATTAATTTCCTCACCCAAAATAGCAAATACAGCATAAAATTAGCTACATCTTAGCAAGTGAACTAAAAATCACACATTTCTAGGATTGAATGTAACTCTTGCATACTCCTAGAAACATTCACCTCCATCCCTTGCTTCAATGTTACATTTATCGTTATCGAGAATTTATCGTCGAGGGTCTGGAATATAACTTATCGACAATATCGAGGAAAATATCGAAAATTATCATGAAACTTAAAAAAATACAAAAATAATCACTTTTTTCAATTTTTTAAACTTCTAGAGCGACATCAACATCAAACAAACACATTGTTACATAAATATGAAAATAAAACTAATATAAGATGTATAAGATGTCAAGTGGTATATTAGACATCATTACTGAAATATGATATTTGTCCTGAGTCATAAGTCCTAATAGAATAATACAAAATCACATCCAAACAAAAATAAATGTATCTCATGAGATGAATCATAGCTATGAAAACAATGAAATTCCCCTTGTTTGCTTGATGGAAAATGGTCACAGTATCCTCAGAGCTCAATCCAATGTTTTAAAACTCAGACTCGAACTCGAATTGACTCAAACCGATCTGAGTTCAATGACTCGGTTTACTAAAAAATACATAAAATATTTAAATTTAAATGAAAAAATTATATTTTAAAGATTCCAAACCATGATTCCAAAAAATTATTGAAATTTTGAAGAAAAGCATTATGAATAAATAAGCAAGAACATTTAAATGACAAGTAATGTTCCACCATTGCTTATATTGGGATCATCATCATTAGTATCACCCTTTGCCTCTACCTCAATCCGCTAAGGACATCAGTCAACACCACCCTATTTTGATGAAACTACCTAATCCAAGCCTTATAATATGGTAGAAAAAGCTTAACATGCTTAATAAATGATTTTGGTTTGAGTGAAAGGTACATCTTTGCTAAGGCCGTGATAGAAGAGTTCAATAATCAATACCACCAACATCAAGGTACATAAAGGGATTGGTGCTCTTAATTAAATGGCAATCTCATACCCTCATGCGTCATAGAATCCAATGAAAATGTTGCAATCCTACCAATCCTGAAATCCTGAAAACTCTTAAGTTTGTTGAATTTTGAATGGGATATGAAATTCTACTTTCTCCATATGAAGTCCGAGAAGGTTGGAACCACTCTCAAACATTCTAAAACAATTAATGGTAATGTTAAAAGTTTAAGTAAAAGGATAAAAAAGGAAAGATAAAGGAAATGTCAACTTTCACTTGCCAGCATTTTTGGTCAAACTATGTGAGACAAAATGAGAGTCCTCCAAGGCAAGACATTAGTAGGGATTAGGAGTTAGGTTTTTTGTTATTTTATAAAAAAAATTGAATTGTGCTTGTTGAGTCAGCCACAGTGGTATTCGAGTTTGAAAACATTGGCCCAATACCCTAACTCGCTTTTGCGAAATGAGGGTTAAAAAACCAAGAATCTGGTTACAAGGTGATATTGATGCAGACAAGGAGATAATTTCCATATTATTGCGATAATTACTAAAATTATCACGATAGTTACAAATTATCATGATAATTTCAAGATTGGAATGTATTGCAATAAATACCGGCAATATTATCGACGACTTGGGTTTTGGAAATAATATCGCAATAATTCTGATATTATCATGATAAGTCTAACACTACCTTGCTTTACTCCATGTTAATCTCTTATAACTTCAACTGCCACAAATAACTATTCAGGTGCATTTAAATAATGATAATGACTGACTAATGCACGCCTTAATTAAATCAAGTTAGAGTACGTAATGCACATAGATGCAAAGCTTTAGTTACGAACATTTGAATGAACAAATCATGTTTCCAARAAAACCATAAGCCATGCTTTAATTAACATGCAAATAGACCAAGGCACAAGAATCCAGATTAGACCCCATCGAAATTCAATAGCTTCGACAATACTTCCACACCATCATTGTTAAAAAACACAAATCAAGATAAATTTATCACAACAAAGCCATTGGCAAGCTCGAGTTAAACTTCAAGCATGGTTCAGTGTTAAAAATAAATAAACTAGAGGGGACAACACCATAGAAACTCACAAGAAGTACAGGCTTCATTGTTTAATGCACAATCATGACGATCAGTTCGCTTTTAAGATAATTAGTAGCAAAAATCATATATGGTAAATTTCTTAGAGGTTATTTATGACACAAATAATATTGATCTTATGATTTCTTAAAGATGACACATGAACATCTTAAATTAGCTACTAACCCACAATAATAGGCACCTTCAATATGTAGTTACATGGGTAGATATCCCCAAGGGTTGTAGACACATTCCTCAAGTCTCAAGCAGCCGGGTATGCTTGGGGACACCCAAGAACATCCTACTTAGCATTGGGGATGTGCCCCAATACTGGTTCCACACTAAGTTACAAGAAAGGCCTACCTCCCCTTTGTTTCCACTGCCAAAATGGCTCAAAACAAAGAAACAGGTTTCTAAACAGCCTGAAATGACCTAAAACATTTCACATGGCATTTCATGATTTACAAACACCTTCTAAAATATGAGCCTCGTTTCAGGAAAATTTCCATCAAGAAAGGGTACGTTTCAGGCTCACAAACCCACTTAAACGGTTCACCAAGAACTCTGAATAAATACAAAGACACGCACACACGAATTGAAATTATACTCCTTTTTGAAATTGCCATTAACTTTTAATCTTAAATCTTGAAGTTAATGAAATCGAAATGTGAACTTTAACTTTTAAATTTTAATGTTAAAATTTAAGTTAATGTTGACATTTACCTTTATTTGGTGATGGAATCAGACCCATCATGTATCTTACAGATACACACTATTTTCAGTTCAAAGCAGGTATAGGAGCTGGATTTAATAATTTTGCAGAACTTGTGGCTTTGAAATTACATCTAAAATGTGCAGTGGCCAACAGTATTCAATCATTTAGCTTTGCATATTTGATGTCTAATGATTTGGTTTGCATACATAAAATGATTTGGATTTACATTAATGTACCTATTTTTTGATATATTTATATTTTTGTATTTTTTAAGTACTGTGTTTCCCTATTCCAAATTGCCATACCCATTTCAGAAACTCGTACCGTTTCCACGTTTCATAAGGTTCCATCCTATTTTGACTAACCTAAACCACTAACCACAACAACAACAGCCCTCTAACCCTTCCCACTAACAACATAAAATGAGCCCTCACCATAGTAGTACCTCATCCCCCCGTACCTTGTTTCCCTGTACCGATCATTGGTGTACACAGGAAACCCCATAAAAGTGACATGGTGGGTTTAAAGGAGGAAACCACTGTGACTTCTCATTGTCGATTTGAATTCCCTGATGACAGACTAGACAACACTGCATACAAACTCCAGATTAAAGAGGAAGACTGTAAATACCAAGAGTTTAGCAGAATCGCTTAAAGAATAGTTGAGAATGCAGCTTGTAGGTGTCAATGGAATTGTTGCTTGAAAAAAGTTAGGATGCTTGAATTTCTCCATCAGCTGATTCAGTTCCTCTATGTCAAAACAAAATAGAACACCAGTGAGTTGTGATGTGAAAAATCAAGGAACAAGCCACCTAGTTTGAATGAGCTGTCACCAAAAACCTGTAGGTTGAGGCATGAATGCAACATGGAGAAGGTCAAAGTGCAACAAAAGCATATTTGGAAATGAAGATGAAATCCGAGGCATCCTTGTTTAAGAATCGACTGTCTCCATGCTTCTATGTACTGAAAAATATAAATTCAATTTTGGATTTCTCCTGGTCATTTTCGTAAGCATGTAATGATGAGTTTTTTATATGACTAAACCCAAACTTAGGTGGGTTTATCAATGTTATGCACAGCATTCCTTCGGTTACTAGGTATCAAAGATTGCCGATTTTGTACAGTGGCACTTAGCATAGTTGAAATATGTTTTGACAGATACTGGCATGAGTATTCAAACAACCTCTGGTCTTATATTGTATTTATATGCATACTTGTAATAATAAATATTTAAAAAAACAGATAATTTATTCACAATCAAAATCAAAATCAAAATTTTAAAATAAATAAATAAAAGTGTCCAAAGAATTTCTTTGCAAAAGAAAAATTAAAAAATCTTATGAGCAAGAGGTTAAACTGCAACCCATGTAGTAGCTGGTCACATGTATGGGATTAAGGTTAGATGCTACTACAAAGCACATGACCCCACTGGAGGTAGCCTCAATGATGACCATAAGGAGCTCTGGTTTTCTTGTGGATATTATCTAGGCTGAAACCACCTTTTGGTCTTGGTATAAGAGCTATAACTGCTTCAGATTGGCTAAGAGCTCATCTTCCTCAGACTAAAGAAACAGGTTAAGAACTCAAGACCCAAAAGCATCTAGCAGGAGTGATAGTCTGTCCCCTTATGGACAGACTATAAGGGGCTCTGGCTTTCTTGTGGATATTATCTAGGCTGCAACCACCTTTTGGTCTTGGTATAAGAACTATAACTGCTTCAGATCGGCTAAGAGCTCATCTTTCTCAGACTAAAGAAACAGGTTAAGAACTCAAGACCCAAAGGCATCTAGCAGGAGTGATAGTCTGTCCCCTTATGGACCACCAGCAGGTCATTTTAGGTAGCATGGTTTTCCTTGAATAACAGGGATGAAACAACCCGCATTCATGGATAGCTGTCAGTAATGACTGTCGCCACTACCAGTTAACAACTGAGTTATGATGAACTTTGCCACCTTTAAAAAAAAAACACTGTGTGGGTGGAGAGGAATCCCATGCTTTGCATTTGTTCATGAAACTACTTAGCCATTTCGTCTAATCAAACTACCATAGACATCTCTTCTGAGTATATTCTGAAGAAAATATATATATATATATATGGGGGTTTTGTGTACCATTGAGATGAAAAACATCACCCTAATTCTTATTGCACTGAAAACGTGTATTAGATGCTAAAAATCCTCAAACCCTTTTGTCACAGTGCTTGCTTCTATAAGAATAACAGAACTCTACTTTCTGCATTAAACAAACACTAATAGAAAACCAAAAAAACAAAACAAAAGATGAATATTTTCTGCATATTGAATGTGTGAAACTTCTTACTCATTTTAGATAGTATGGTTTTCCTTGAATAACAGGGATGAAACAACCCGTATTCATGGATAGCAGTCAGTAATGACTATCCCCACTACCGATTAACAACTAAGTTATGATGAACTTTGCCACCTTTAAAAAATAAAAATAAACACTGTGAAGAGGAATCCCACGCTTTGCATTTGTCCATGAAACTACTTAGCCATTTCGTCTAATCAAACTACCATAGGCATCTCTTCTGAGTATATTCTGCATTTGTCCATGAAACTACTTAACCATTTCGTCTAATCAAACTACCATAGGCGTCTCTTCTGAGTATATTCTGAAGAAGACATATATATGTGTGGATATTTGTGTACCATTGGGATGAAAAACATCACCCTAATTCTTATATCACTGAAAACGTGTATTCGATGCTAAAAATCCTCGAACCCTTTTGTCACAGTGTTTGTTTCTATAAGAATAACAGAACTCCACTTTCTGTATTAAACAAACCCCAACAGAAAACCCAAAAAAACAAAACAAAGGATGATCGATTTATGTATATTGAATGTGTGAAACTTACTACTCCGTAACGTCTTCAAGCACCATGTTAACATAAACATCGAAGCCCCTCAGAGTGCCCACAAGCTCCTTGTCCCCTTTCATGATGACCCATATCTTCGAACCTATGCATCTGTCGATCAGCTCTGTACCCATTACCCGTATCCATCAACATCGTGCAATCAGAAACCCCAGAAAAGCCTGGAATTTGAAAAAACCTAGAGCTGTTACAGGAGGGGAAAACAAGAAATCACCTGAGGGAAGCAGGTGGGAAGGATTGTGAGACATCTTCGGCCTCTGCAATGAATTATGTTTTTCTTTTTATGGGCTCTGCGGAGAGCAACTAATTCCGATGAGAAGTAAGTTGTATTTCCCAATTTTTATAGGTAGTGGGTTTTTCCTTTTTAACTTTCTTTTCCTTTAATAAGCAGAGAGGTGATCAACACTGATAATACCTTGGTTTCGTTTTGAAGCTATTCCATGATGCTGATACACGGGTGAGGTTAAATCTTGATCATTGGGTACAAAAGCCGTTTTAGGGTTGTGGAGGTTTTGCAGGGCCTTAAGCCTTATGCACAGATGGGTTTCTCTTTCTGCTAAGTTGCATACCACAATGTGATGCAAAGGGTCTAGCGGTATAGGTTGATGTTATGGCCATGTTAAATATGGGTGCCTTACCAATGTAAATGGATTCATCTTTGTCTTTATATTTTTTCAAAATGGTTTATTTTTTATTTTTATTATATTAATATAAAATGAAATCTTATTTTTATGTAATAGTATAGCATTATAAAGAACAAAATTTAAAGGTAAAGTATAAATTTTCAAGATTATATTTCAATCATATTTATTTACTTAGAATTCAACGAAGACAAGTTATATGAAGACAAGTTATATAAAGGAGCTATATCTATTTACTTAAGAATTCAACGAAGACAAGTTATATAAAGTAACTATATCTTTGTAGAAAGATACCTTCGTTAAATAGGAATTTAAAAAGATGTGCAATATAATTATGCCGAAAGGCGTCACCTATTGACAATGGACATAATTAATGATCTTTTAACCTTATTTATCCTTAAACCTTAATCTGATGGCTATGCATTGAAGATGCTGGCATATTTTTAGTCGTCCTCCAAAATGAATGGATCAGATTTATTGTTCATAACTTTCTTGCATTTATCAAGGCATCCGTTAACATGTTTACTTTTTAACATTTACCTAATCACATTAAAAAATTACTGTAAGGATATGTAATTGCCAAGTTCCATTTATCAACCTAATGCAACCAAACGTTTCATATTACCACAGATGAATTACCACAAACATTTTATATTGGAATCATGCATTCTCAGTATTTGCAGGCACGCGTTCTCAACCGCTACCTTTCGACGTTCTCAGCCGCGAGTTAGCGGCTGTGCTAGTTTGTATTGTATTTGAAATGTAATGGAAGGGGCAACAAATGCCATAATGCCATATTTAGGATTGTTTACATCTAGGGTATCTTCTTTTTTTATAAGAATTAGTAAAGACTTTTGGCGAGGGCTAAAAAGACATATATATATTATTTTTGGAAATATTAAATATGAAATATTTTTTATAAGAGAAAAAAACAATATAACATCACATAAATTATAGATTTAATGGTTCACTAATAAATTTACTTCATAACATTTAAGTTGTTTTTGTTTTGCTTGGCCCACATCCCAAGACTAGTGCATTGCTACTTTCGCAACAGTATTTTTAACTAGTAGGCTAATCTTATAACAAATGAACCTTATTTTTAGCCACAAATTTGATAAAAATTTGACAGAAATTTCAAGTATAAGCAAAGGTCTATCATGATCCATGAAAACTTTATGAGCATAGCTCTAACCTCTTGGTGTTGTTCACTTTGAGAGCTTTCCAACGGTGTAAAAATCACCTCAATCGGAGTTCATAAGCAGATGTTATGCCTCCCACAAGTTGACCTATCTTGTTGACCACCGTGGTATTGAGTGGATGCCACGTTGGCTTCCATTACTCACACATGGAGCTAGTCACATGTGGAATTTTAAGATTATTCTGGAGGGTTCAAAACCCTAACATTAATTGGGGGTTGAGACATGCAAAAACCTTAACCCTGACCCTAGACGACTATTAGGTTATGTTAAATACCAAACCACTAAGAAAGGTAGGGTTTCCATTCTCATCGTATTGAGTATTGTTCCATTTAAGGAGAGTAGAGCATTGAGAGTGGGATGTTGAGGGAGATCAAAGGAAGAAGGAGATTATGTAGCAGGCATATTGGCCACAGTGTCCATGGCATCTCCATAGTGAGTGCCCCTTTCTTTGTACTCTCATTTCACAATTGAGAAGAAAAGAGCAGAACATAGGCCTCATCTTCTAACTAGTTTTTCATGTATCGGGTTTTCCCAGGGTATATCTTGTGTCCATTGTGTGGATGGTGTGTCATTGCTTGTCTCTTTCATTTCATTTTTTTCAACTTATTTCGGTAATTTTCATGTTAATTATAGAATATTATAAGATCTCTTGTGATTAACTATTCTATTGGAATATCCATTGCAATTTACATATGGCCATATTGGTATCAGAGCAATTTTCTTTGGGTTTTTGTGGGAAGTTGTAGGATCCAATAATTGGCATAAAGTCTAAAAACCCTAGCCATGGCAGATGGGTACAGTAACACTCCATGAGATGAGTCGAAAGAGAGATTTTCAAAGGTGGAAGCACAAGTTGTTGACATCTCTCACTGCATGGCCATTGTCATGGTGTCTCTAGAGAACAAGTTCAAACCTTTCAAAGAGTGTGGCAACTCTAACTCAGAAGCTGAAACATATGAGAATTAAGGAGATAATGAAGACCTGAAAAAAGGAGTCGAAAAAAGAAACATAGAAAGAGAGAGAGAAACCAAATTCCAATGCCATCACTTATTCTCAACCTTTGTTTAAAGTGGAAGAGAAAGTGACATCAAACCCTACCAAGGTGAGATTGATGTTATTAAGTTGAATCAACGGTTGCAACAATTAGAAGTTTATTTCAATGTCCATAATATAGCAGAAGAGCAAGAGATTTTATTTACTCAACTGAAGTTAGAGGGTCATGCCCAAACTTGGTGAGAAAGTCACATGGAGACGCTTAGGCTAGAGGGTGATCCCCTAGTGACTAAGTGGAAGGTGTTTAAGACCCTCATTGAGTCTCAGTTATACCCTATTGAGTATGAAGATGACCTAGCCTTGAGGGTTAGATCAAGTGGTCATGAGTTAGACACGAAACCTCTTATCTCTCCCCCAAAGTTGGGGAGGTCATGGGTTTGACTCTCTTGATCCCATTGAGGTTAGGCTCCATAATTAGGGGCAATGGTTTACCCCGTTTACCATCCATGGATCATGGGGAAGAACTTAGAGGATTTTCCACAAGGGTTTCCTTGGAAAAAAAAAGAGTATGAAGAGGACCAATGATCCATTAACATTACTTATGGAATAAGCAAGGGTAGAGTGTGCAAGAGTATACCACCGAGCTCAAAAAAGTGGCCATTATGTTGTGTATATCTCCTAAGAACTCGAAAGTACTCCTCAAGTATTTAGGTGGTCTACACAGTCATTTACGAAGGTATGTGATGCTCTTTAAACATGGGATAGGTGATGATCATTCCCATGTGCAAGTATAAAATGTAGAGAATATGGGTAAGAATAAAGGACAACCAAGTGGTTCCAAGAAAAAATACCAACAAGGTTCTTCCAAGGAGGGCAAGAAGAAGTGGAAAGGAACGAAAAAAAAGACAACAACCACTGCACATTTGTGCAAGGATCCAAACAACCACTCTAACCATTGTAATATTGATCGTCGCACCAAAGATAAGTGTTAGAAGCTACATCCAAAGTTGAATCCAAAGAACCACAAGAAGGACGCTAAGAAGAAGAACCTGCTAGCCATCGATTCAAGCAGCCATGTAGAGAACAACTCATATGTAGATGAAAATATTGTCTACACCATGATGTAGAAGAAGGTGAATTTGAGTATCATCCATCCCAAGGAAGAGAAAGAAACAACCAAACTCTTCCATGTTAAAATCCATGTCAAGAAGACAAAGGTGGATGCTCTATTTGATTTTGGTTCACAGACCTACCTCATAGTAGAAGATTTGGTCAACAGAATTGGATTGGAAGTTCATGGCCATCCTCACCCATATTCATTGGGATGGGTAAATAAGGATGCAAAGATCAAGGTCACTAAGCAGTGTAAGGTCAAATTTGCTATAAGTGCAAAATATATTGATGAAGTGGAGGTAGACATAACACCACTCAATGTGTGTGGTGTAGTGTTTGGAAGCCCCCACATGTATTTGAGGGATGCAACCTTCATGAGAAGAGAAAACCAGTATCACCTAGTCAAGGATGGGAAGTCCTTTATCATCAATGCACACAAAGGTAAATCTAAAATATCTCTGGTAAGTGATCAACAAGCAAAGAAATTGATCAATTATAGTAGGAAGTTTGTATTACTCTTCTTAAGAGAGAATCAACCAAGAGATGAATTGATAGAATTAAAGGCATCCCTGGGGAGATGTACTAAAGAGCATAAACAACAGTTGTAAGGGCTTTTGCAAGCATACAGAGAATTGTTTCATGAGCCTAAAGGGTTACCACCTAAGAGGGAAGTGGAGCACGAGATACAGTTGTTGCCTGAATCCCCATTGCCAGACATTGGGCTATATAGATAGTCTATCCTAGAATCAGATGCAGCGAAGAAACAATTGCATTAGCTATTGGAGCATGGAGTGATTTGACCAAGCACCTTACCTTGTGGGTCTCCTATCATAACAGTACCCGAGAAGGATCAGACTTGGAGAATGGAGAATGTGTATCAATTATAGAGCTTTGAAGAATATCACCCTCAACAATCGATATCCTTACCCAGGATCGATGACTTGCTAGATCAATTGTAGCATGCCAAGTACTTCATCAAGTTGCATCTCAAATCAGGATAACACTTGGTATGAGTCAAAGAAGAAGATACTTGGAAGGTCATCTTCAAGACAAAGCAAGGTTTGCATGAATGGTTGGTAATGCCTTTTGGTTTACATAATGCATTAGTTACATTTATGTGTTTGATGAATGGTGTATTGCATCCCTTTTTCTATTCATTTGCAATAGTGTACCTAGATGATATCTTGGTTTATAACTCTATCAAGGAAGAGCATATATCACATCTCATGCAGCTATTAGAGACTTTGAATAAACATCAATTGTTGGTAAATATTAAGAAATGTGAATTTCCCTAACAGTCATTGGTGTATCTAGGGTATGTGATTGGTGGAGGGAATATCAAGATAGATCTCACCAAGATGGAGGTCATCCCAAAGTGGCCAACTCCTACAAAGGTCATTAAAGTTAAGAGCTTTGTTGGGGCAATGCAGTACCTATGGAAGTTTATAGCATCGTTTTTAGTTGTGGTTGCACCACTTCATCCCATAACAATCAGTGGTAAGAGTTTCTAATGGGGAAAGAATCAACATAAAGGTTTTAATGAGCTTAAATGATAGATCAATCAAGCACCACTTCTTGCATTGCCTAATTTGTAGAAGCCTTTCAAAGTGGATATGGATGCAAGTGGATGTGTTAAGGGAGCAATCTTGATGTAGGAAGGTGTGTTGGTATGTTATCATTCAAAATTGTTTCTTGGGGGAGTCCTAAACTACCCTACATATGAAAAGGAACTCCACGCTTTGGTTCAAGTTGCTAAGAAGTGGAAGCACTATTTGATGGGAAAGGAGACCATCATCCGCACTGATCACTAGCCACTACAAGTGGATGGGGTTTTTACAGCAATTTCATCTGGTCATCAAATATAAGAAGGGAAACACTAATAAGTTGGTAGACATGCTTTTAAGGCCACCCACATCCAAGATTGCAGCTTTGGGAACTCTTATGCACATGGATCCTTTAATCCATGATACATACAAAGAGGCATATAGAGAAGGCGAGGACTTTCAAGAGGTGTTTCAACAACTATAGAACCAAGTTCGTGTAGAAGAAGTTCACGATAAGGATAACTATCATCTCCAAGATGGGTTGCTCTACAAGCTAGACAAGTTATGTGTTCCTAAACGTGAAATATTGCAGCTTATCAGAGAGGCTTACACCTACAAAGTCAACATTTTGATGTTGAGAAGACATTTGCCAACTTACAGAGATATGTGTATTGGCCTAGAATGTAAAAATATCTAGCTTGGTTTACTAGAAGATGCATACTTTGTTGCACCAACAATCCTAATAATAGAAAGTAAGGTTTGTACCATCCCATACATGTACCTACTAAAGCCTTGGAGAGCATATCCATGGATTTTGTGGGCGGTTTGCCAAGAACCAATTAGGGATGTGATTATTTGTTTGTGGTAGTTGGCGGGTTTAACAAGATGTGCATTCTTATTCCTTGTAAAAAGACCATCAAGGGACAAGATGCATAAAAAATGTTCTTTGAAAAGGTTTGGGTGCACTTTGGGGTACCAAGGAGCATAATCTCAAATAGAGATATTACATTTCTCAGTGCCTTTTGGACTACACCTTGGGAAAAGATGGACACCAAGTTGAAGATTTCAACAATTTTCCATCTACACATGGATGGGAAAATAGGAGTAGTGAAAGGACATTGGTTAAGCTTTTGAGGGGTTATAGTTAGAAGCATCCAAGGACCTGGGATGAAAATTTGGTTTGTATTTAGCACTCCCGTAACACAGTAGTCCATACTTCTACCAGTAAGTCCCACTTTGAACTTGTTTTGGGTATTTGTCATCTTCTCCCTTAGATGTTGTATATGAAGACCAAAGAGGAGTGAAGGAAGAAACTATAAGAGAAACATTGAAGAATGAAACTTTTGTTGATAAGATCATGTAGATCCATTTGCAAGTACATGAGACATTGGAGAAGTCACGAGAAAAATACAAAGCCTAGCATGATCAACACTGGATTAAGAAAACATTCAAGGTGGGAGACATAGTTTGGTTATATCTAAACAAAGAAAGGCTACAAGGTCTTGGTAATAAAATCAAGGCTCTGTGGTATATGGTCCTTTTGTAGTGTTGGAGAAGGTGGGTGATAATGCTTTTAAACTCAATCTACCCCCATATATACACATTTGCTCAGTAGTGAATGTGGATAATCTGAAACTCTATGAGCTTTCCGTGTTGGAACAAGAAATTGATGAACAAATTTTACCTACCATAAAGGACTTAGCACCAGGAGATTAGGTAGAGTTAGCATATGATATAGTTTTATAGAGGAAGTCCAGAACAACTAGACAAGGGTAGTATGAACTCTAACAAGTTGGTATGAAAGGGTAACTTATAGGCAAGGCCAAATGATACTCTAAGGAGAAGGTAAAGGAAAAATGTACTCACCTCCTTCAATAAAAGATTTTGGGAACCAAAAGCCTCCCTAAATGGAGAGGTATGATCTGAAATGGATCATCATATAATTTTTCATCTATTTTGGTACATTTCAGGTGTAAAAATTGGAGTTGTTGACTTGTAGGGCCCATTTTAGGGGTAGGCACCGCTTTGGAGATTTAGGGTCCAAAACCTTCCATGGCAACTTTGAGGTCTTAATTGACCATTTTTTGGGTAAAAAATTTGTGAGCATCGCTCCCAATCTCTTAACATTGTTCTAAACTTTGAGTGCTTTCCAATGACATGAAAATAACCTCAATTGGAGTTCATATGAGGAAGTGATTCCTCCCACAAGTTGACCTATCTTATTAACCACCAGGATATTGAGTGGATGCCATGTCAAATTCCATTACTCATGTAATATGCCCAACCTACTAAACCAATTAAAATGCAGCGCTATAATATAATTAACAAAGGAAACAAACCTGAAATTTCTCATGCATCTAACTTCATATTAAAATCCATGAATGCAACCATTCAACAAACACAACATTTAATAAGCATTTACACAGTGGAAATAAAAATAGTGAAATGTAACAAAAGACTCATCTTTTAATGGAAGAACCAATTGGCTACGTACGGAAGACATTCCTCCTAATCGTAGGCTTGCTACTCCATTTCTCTCAACAACAAGTCACCCCCGAGCTAGAGCTATCAGTCCACAAGGAGGTATGGCCTTCTTGGTTGTCCATTGTCCACACATAGTAGCCCAAAACCTAGTTTTATAACTCCAACAACAATTCCAATCCACCAACCCTCTTTACCCTTAACATGCACAACCCAAGGAATGGGATCCCCTTATTTGCCACGCAATCCCTCATGTTGTCCCACTTTCCTACAAGGCTCCAACGCAAGGTTAGATAAGAAATATCATAGTTGGGGACTCCAAGAATCTCGGCTATAACATTGGGGTGCTCATAGTATCCTTCTCAAGGCTCTTGAGAGATTTTTCTCTACAATAAATGCACTTACAGACATACAACTTGATTCTTGGCATAAAACCAACCCTCTCATGGTTGCTCTCAAACACAACATGGATGGTGCTCTTTTCTAGCACCAAGCTCTCCCTTGTCATCCCAAACACTTCTTGTAAAAATTGTCCCAAATACCCACTCGAATTTCCTTTTCTCTCATGCGAGCTTTGACTCTCACATTTCCCAAAAAGTGATTGTACTCAACCCATATTTTGATAAGTTAGTGAGATGACCTTTCCCACCAACCACTCTTACACGCATTCAATAGATGTTTTGATAATTCAAAGGAGGTAAACATTCATAATACAATGGGTTGGATTACTAGGCATGTGGAACCCCCTTGGACCCCCCTTTAGCCCCCTCTCTCATGGAATCATAGCCTCCCAACTTTACCATCCCTCTCATATTATAACCAATGATTTATTTTTTATTAATTACTTTCAATGTACATTATACATAGCTCGGCCCTCAACCATATTGATCATTACAAGCTCTCTAACCTAGACATATTGGTTCACCAACCTAAATCACATTTGCAAATTACATTATAATTTAAGGGGATTAAAACTAGGGATGTTATAATCCCCTCCCTCTTATTTTTGCACTATCCTTAGTGCACATCACCATACAGGTGTACATACATATTACAATGCTAGGCTCTTTGGCCTTTAATTAACATATAGGCTCTTTGACATTTAATCACACGAGCACTATAGCCCAAAACATATGTACATAGACACCATGGCACAAAAACCATACATAATGATTTCATAGTTTATAATTCTTGCAAGAATTCCAACTAGTAATTTCCCATTCCCCTCAGTCTACACAACCCAAAGAAGTGTGCCCCTTTCTCTACTTCATAGTACCTCATGTTGTATCACTTCCCTTCTAAGGCTCCAACACAAAATGACCATGAAGTCTCATAGTTGCGGCTCCAAGAATTCCAACTGCAACAAATTCACAATTTATTGACTCCTGCAGCAATTCCAACCAACAATCTCTCATTCCCCTCAACCTACACAACCCAAGGATCTATACCCCCTTCTCTACACCGCAATCCCTTGGGATGTCCCACTTCCCTTCCAGGGCTCCAACATAGGTTAGACAAGAATTCTCAGAATTGTGGCTCCAAGAACTTCAACTGCAATAACAAAGTCTCCAGAGTTTCAAAAATAGTTGCAAGTGTACCTTCTACATCATATTTTCCAACTCCCACTTCATTTCTTCTAAGTCATAACAAGTCCATCGGACTTTACTCATTCCTTTCCTTTATCCTTGAGCTCCATTTCCTTTTGGCCTCTTCTTTCCAAGTACTCGTTCATGTCTTTGTTCTTTAGCTATTTATCTAGAAGCCATCGAGAAAATATACATGTTATAGCCATTATCATACATCCACTATCGTATTCATAGAAGTTATCAACTCCAAAATGTAATATGTGCATTAAAAAATAAGTTTGTAATCATAAACCAATACTCATCTGTATGGCTATCATGTGCTTCACAAAGCTGCCACAAGAAAGAATTCAACTCAATGTACTTTCAAACACCCCCTCGTGATTCCAACCGCCATGCCATATGCATCCCTAAGTTGCCTCTTCCTTACTATACTCACCCTCAAGGCTCAGGCATCCCCTTCACTGCTACACGATCCCTCTAGCAATCCATCATTTTCCAAGGTGTCCATGTGTAAGGAGAGTGCCAACTTACTACTGGACCTCCACCAACAACTTGTGACCTATGGTAATCACATGGTTCCTTGTGTTCTGACAATAGCCTTCTTTCTGAGTTTTCCAGCTTCAATAACCATCATCTATCACGTATCATACACATATAGTCATCATGATATATCATCATAACAATTCCACTTATTAATTTCCAACTCTATTTCATATAGGAAATCGAATTTCCCAAGCATTCTCATAATGTTCGGCTCTTACAATAGTAGGTATCAGTCTTCCTTATGGGATTACACCATTGCCACACCAAACGACCATTCTTCCTGCAATCCTTCTCAACTTTCATTCATCCAAACAAATTATTGGTACTCATGCATGTTATCCTTTTATTGCAACATTTAGGACAACTCATGAAATGATCTTATAATTGTATCTTACCAACAATTCAATCACTTCCAACTATTAATCATATTAAGTGGAATGGAACTATCATTCATTATATGTGCATTACCGACACACTCAACATTACAAAATGCAATCAAACATTACCATTACACCAATGTGTCATTACCCATGCCCACATCTACACAATACATCTTTACATTGACTCCAAAATACCACATATCTAAGTCATGTATTCCACCATGGTGAGTTGAAAGGTATAGCCAACGCCTCACCACATCATCCAACACTTCATAATTTCTTGTCCAATCATTTGGATACCTTCCTCTTTGACCCATACACAACACTAGGAATATAATCCTTTAGTGCTCTCTAGTGTTGGCAAAGGGGTTGCAATCCAAACATTGATTATATGTAGGAATATTATTGAGCATTTGTATGGCACTATAACCCTTCCATATCTAACCACATCATGGCCTCACACATGGTTAGCTCTATTGGCATTTGTTTCTATAACATGAGTATGTCTTCTAATTGCCTTGGTTATGATCTCGTAACCAACATAACATACAACTAAATTCTATATGAATGCATTGAAGCATTAAATAAATTTTGTACATTTAAGGCCCTCTGTCTGTACCACATCTAGTGGAGTGTCATGCTCATAATACACATCACTCAAATATTGAATTTTGAGTGAGAGAATTCTCACCTCATTTACCTTTAAAATTATGCATCATAAGCAGTGAAATGCATACCTTCATGGTTGTTATCAAATTACTTGATGCTACCTAATCAAGTGGTATTTTGTAGAAGTTCACAAACTCCCTTCGCCAACCTATTGATCAACAATTTTATCATACTTGTTTGTCTTCATATGGATGATTTTCATATGTAGTGGTAACATCATCAACATCTTCAACCATGCTATAAATATTTTTCCTAGATACATAATCCATGACTAGTCATATTCAATTATCATAACATCATTATTGCATATATGGTAGTATACTACTATGAGTCTAAAAGCATGCCATATGTACGTCAAAGCATGTTCGCGTGCACTAATGCACCAAGTATTCACCATCATCATGCCTACTAATTCATATGCATTCTAGCTTCACTATATGCATTTAGCATCACTCTTAGCATGCTCTCTGGTGCATATTTGTTCCAACTTCTTGTGCTCCATGTAGTCGTCCTTGAATCCCCTTAGATCCTTGTTGCCCTGTGTGTTATCATTCTACTCATTTGTGCATTATTGTTCCCTGATCTGAACACCTTCCATCCAAGTCCAACTTGGTTGTCTTACAATTCCAACCAATATGTCCTATTGAGAGCTACCTCTCTTTAGGAAATCATGCCCCAACTTCACATTGTCAGAACCTTCCAACACCTTGGATTGTGGTAGTGCATATCATTCCATCTTCTTAATGTTGTAGTGCCCTCCAACTATCTTAACCATTCACATTATGACATTCCTCACCATTACTCGTAGTTGTATAATGAATACTTCTCTTCACCTCATTGAGTAATTCCCTATGAAGCCATGTTCTATCCACTCAAGACCAATCTTCTCCCATGGGATGCAACATTTCCCATTTTCACTTTCAAAGTGAATGAACCTTTATTATTCCATACCCTAAATTCCTTTCACCTATATCCTACTTCCACTATGCACTCTGATAACATAAGTGGATTTCTTGCTCTGAATAGCTAATTCATGGCTAGCAATTTTTTTTCTTGCGCATGTTGGCTCGGGGTTTCAAACCTAGGATTTAAAAGGATTTACCAACAAATACCCCATAGGCCTCGACATATTCAATCTTCAAGGGATACAAAGGTTCTCACCTGAGACGCCATGAGAATCACAGAGACCATAGGTTTCGTGCAACTTATAAAGAAATAGTACATACATGAAACATCACATTCAGATCCATGTATTCACTTCACATTCATTCATAACATTCATCTAAGTGTGGCGCGAAATACTAAGTAACGTACATACATTCAAAATAGAGTATACAAGATACATAGACCAAATGTGCTTTGGGATTTCTTTATTAATCTTAACAACATTCAAATACAATTACTACTTAGGTCGAATCCTGCGCAGAGTGCATTCAAAATAAACTAGGGAACACTGTGCTCAGATCCATATCTACTTTCTCTCTCATATTCACAACATGTTTATGAACATAACAAGAACTAATACAATGCATTACTGGAGCTCTAACTCATCTACAACTAGCTTAATAATAATCAACTCTCAGTTAACAAAAACCCAACCCTTACATATGCACATGCATTACCCCTATATCCCACGAAGCATGGAAATCATAACAACCTTGTTAGCTCACCCACAACCTCGACCATGACCAATTGGGTTGTTACAAAAACAGTTACAATCATTGAATATCATCTAGGATTCGACATGCATGTGATCTCTTCAAGTCTTTATGGGTAGTACAAAATGGGTTAGTGCACGCAATAGAGCTATGGTTAACACAGGTGTTGCATCTTGGTGCCCCATGATGCAAACTCTTGGGCATGCACATAGTGTTGACTTGTGTCGTGTGCACAGTCTTTCCAAAACCTTAGGGTGCCAATAGGCTCCCAACACTATTAGCTGGCTCGTCCTCGAGCCAATGAAGTTTATTACAATGCGACAATGGTGATTGATGGCACCGTCTTTATGAGGTATTGGATGAATTCTTTGAATTGGCCATTGATATCATCAAAAAATGATGTTAGGTCCTTCATTTTTTGCAAAAATACTTGACGTCACCTAGTGTGATCGTCTCAACGGTAGGTTTGATCCACACACTCGCTGCCTTTGTTTGCACATCTACAAGTTTGTACTAGTGCATTTGGGCCTTCTCCACTACATCGAGCATAATGCTTGAAAGCTTCCATTGGTCAATGTGGGAAAACATAATCTCCCGAAGGAAGATGACAATTGTTGTCATGGCTACTTATCATTCTACTTACAATAAAAAGGGAAATGCTTGCTTCTTCTCCTAGATTTGTACCTTAGTTGCTCGGATACAATTGCCAATCGTGTTGATTTCAAGGGCATTATGGAGGTGCGTCCAGAGTTTGAAGTTGTAGTCGAATACCCCCGATAAATCAACTATACACGCTTGTCCCTATTGTAGTGCTTTTTCTACAACAATAATTTGTTGCTACAACTCCCCTTGTTCTGATTGGGGGTGTGCTTCAACTTTTCCTGAAGCTCTATGTTATATCCTTGCAGCTATTGGACTCTCTCCTCTACTTTGTTGAGTTTACGTGGTGCAGGAAGGTCTAAAGTTTATGTAGCTACACTAGGGACTTGCACGTAGAATTCATCCATTTTGTTGATCAATAAGGTGTGTGCAGTCACTTTCGCTTCGTGGAGTTCTTTGATCTCCTTGTGTGCAACTTAAATCTCCTTGTGGGAAACTATCTCCCAATCATGCTTATGTTGAGTTTCCTTGTGCTGAGCAATTTCTTGCTCGTGTTCTTGTTGTAGTTTTGTATAGGACTAGTTGATTATGTGATGCATATCCCCTAATTCATCCATGATCTCGACCATATAGGTTTACAAGTCTTGTGAAGGTATCGTTGATGATTGAAATCGTAATGAGGTTTGTTCGACAACACATGTATTCCAACAGAAGACGAACACCTTCAGTAACCACTCACATAACTAGATCAAAGATCAACACACCGATGTTTTCACATGGTAAAACCCCTATGGGGAAACATCCACGGCCCCAACCAACGTGACCACTTGGAGCAGTTTATTAATGCAAAGAAAAAGATTNTTTTTTATTTTTATTATATTAATATAAAATGAAATCTTATTTTTATGTAATAGTACAGCATTATAAAGAACAAAATTTAAAGGTAAAGTATAAATTTTCAAGATTATATTTCAATCATATTTATTTACTTAGAATTCAACGAAGACAAGTTATATAAAGGAGCTATATCTATTTACTTAAGAATTCAACGAAGACAAGTTATATAAAGTAACTATATCTTTGTAGCAAAGATACCTTCGTTAAATAGGAATTTAAAAAGATGTGCAATATAATTATGCCGAAAGGCGTACACCTATTGACAATGGGCATAATTAATGATCTTTTAACCTTATTTATCCTTAAACCCTAATCTGATGGCTATGCATTGAAGATGCTGGCATATTCTTAGTCGTCCTCTAAAATGAATGGATCAGATTTATTGTTCATAACTTTCTTGCATTTATCAAGGCATCCGTTAACATGTTTACTTTTTAACATTTACCTAATCACATTAAAAAATTACTGTAAGGATATGTAATTGCCAAGTTCCATTTATCAACCTAATGCAACCAAACGTTTCATATTACCACAGATGAATTACCACAAACATTTTATATTGGAATCATGCATTCTCAGTATTTGCAGGCACGCGTTCTCAACCGCTACCTTTCGACGTTCTCAGCCGCGAGTTAGCGGCTGTGCTAGTTTGTATTGTATTTGAAATGTAATGGAAGGGGCAACAAATGCCATAATGCCATATTTAGGATTGTTTACATCTAGGGTATCTTCTTTTTTTATAAGAATTAGTAAAGACTTTTGGCGAGGGCTAAAAAGACATATATATATTATTTTTGGAAATATTAAATATGAAATATTTTTTATAAGAGAAAAAAACAATATAACATCACATAAATTATAGATTTAATGGTTCACTAATAAATTTACTTCATAACATTTAAGTTGTTTTTGTTTTGCTTGGCCCACATCCCAAGACTAGTGCATTGCTACTTTCGCAACAGTATTTTTAACTAGTAGGCTAATCTTATAACAAATGAACCTTATTTTTAGCCACAAATTTGATAAAAATTTGACAGAAATTTCAAGTATAAGCAAAGGTCTATCATGATCCATGAAAACTTTATGAGCATAGCTCTAACCTCTTGGTGTTGTTCACTTTGAGAGCTTTCCAACGGTGTAAAAATCACCTCAATCGGAGTTCATAAGCAGATGTTATGCCTCCCACAAGTTGACCTATCTTGTTGACCACCGTGGTATTGAGTGGATGCCACGTTGGCTTCCATTACTCACACATGGAGCTAGTCACATGTGGAATTTTAAGATTATTCTGGAGGGTTCAAAACCCTAACATTAATTGGGGGTTGAGACATGCAAAAACCTTAACCCTGACCCTAGACGACTATTAGGTTATGTTAAATACCAAACCACTAAGAAAGGTAGGGTTTCCATTCTCATCGTATTGAGTATTGTTCCATTTAAGGAGAGTAGAGCATTGAGAGTGGGATGTTGAGGGAGATCAAAGGAAGAAGGAGATTATGTAGCAGGCATATTGGCCACAGTGTCCATGGCATCTCCATAGTGAGTGCCCCTTTCTTTGTACTCTCATTTCACAATTGAGAAGAAAAGAGCAGAACATAGGCCTCATCTTCTAACTAGTTTTTCATGTATCGGGTTTTCCCAGGGTATATCTTGTGTCCATTGTGTGGATGGTGTGTCATTGCTTGTCTCTTTCATTTCATTTTTTTCAACTTATTTCGGTAATTTTCATGTTAATTATAGAATATTATAAGATCTCTTGTGATTAACTATTCTATTGGAATATCCATTGCAATTTACATATGGCCATATTGGTATCAGAGCAATTTTCTTTGGGTTTTTGTGGGAAGTTGTAGGATCCAATAATTGGCATAAAGTCTAAAAACCCTAGCCATGGCAGATGGGTACAGTAACACTCCATGAGATGAGTCGAAAGAGAGATTTTCAAAGGTGGAAGCACAAGTTGTTGACATCTCTCACTGCATGGCCATTGTCATGGTGTCTCTAGAGAACAAGTTCAAACCTTTCAAAGAGTGTGGCAACTCTAACTCAGAAGCTGAAACATATGAGAATTAAGGAGATAATGAAGACCTGAAAAAAGGAGTCGAAAAAAGAAACATAGAAAGAGAGAGAGAAACCAAATTCCAATGCCATCACTTATTCTCAACCTTTGTTTAAAGTGGAAGAGAAAGTGACATCAAACCCTACCAAGGTGAGATTGATGTTATTAAGTTGAATCAACGGTTGCAACAATTAGAAGTTTATTTCAATGTCCATAATATAGCAGAAGAGCAAGAGATTTTATTTACTCAACTGAAGTTAGAGGGTCATGCCCAAACTTGGTGAGAAAGTCACATGGAGACGCTTAGGCTAGAGGGTGATCCCCTAGTGACTAAGTGGAAGGTGTTTAAGACCCTCATTGAGTCTCAGTTATACCCTATTGAGTATGAAGATGACCTAGCCTTGAGGGTTAGATCAAGTGGTCATGAGTTAGACACGAAACCTCTTATCTCTCCCCCAAAGTTGGGGAGGTCATGGGTTTGACTCTCTTGATCCCATTGAGGTTAGGCTCCATAATTAGGGGCAATGGTTTACCCCGTTTACCATCCATGGATCATGGGGAAGAACTTAGAGGATTTTCCACAAGGGTTTCCTTGGAAAAAAAAAGAGTATGAAGAGGACCAATGATCCATTAACATTACTTATGGAATAAGCAAGGGTAGAGTGTGCAAGAGTATACCACCGAGCTCAAAAAAGTGGCCATTATGTTGTGTATATCTCCTAAGAACTCGAAAGTACTCCTCAAGTATTTAGGTGGTCTACACAGTCATTTACGAAGGTATGTGATGCTCTTTAAACATGGGATAGGTGATGATCATTCCCATGTGCAAGTATAAAATGTAGAGAATATGGGTAAGAATAAAGGACAACCAAGTGGTTCCAAGAAAAAATACCAACAAGGTTCTTCCAAGGAGGGCAAGAAGAAGTGGAAAGGAACGAAAAAAAAGACAACAACCACTGCACATTTGTGCAAGGATCCAAACAACCACTCTAACCATTGTAATATTGATCGTCGCACCAAAGATAAGTGTTAGAAGCTACATCCAAAGTTGAATCCAAAGAACCACAAGAAGGACGCTAAGAAGAAGAACCTGCTAGCCATCGATTCAAGCAGCCATGTAGAGAACAACTCATATGTAGATGAAAATATTGTCTACACCATGATGTAGAAGAAGGTGAATTTGAGTATCATCCATCCCAAGGAAGAGAAAGAAACAACCAAACTCTTCCATGTTAAAATCCATGTCAAGAAGACAAAGGTGGATGCTCTATTTGATTTTGGTTCACAGACCTACCTCATAGTAGAAGATTTGGTCAACAGAATTGGATTGGAAGTTCATGGCCATCCTCACCCATATTCATTGGGATGGGTAAATAAGGATGCAAAGATCAAGGTCACTAAGCAGTGTAAGGTCAAATTTGCTATAAGTGCAAAATATATTGATGAAGTGGAGGTAGACATAACACCACTCAATGTGTGTGGTGTAGTGTTTGGAAGCCCCCACATGTATTTGAGGGATGCAACCTTCATGAGAAGAGAAAACCAGTATCACCTAGTCAAGGATGGGAAGTCCTTTATCATCAATGCACACAAAGGTAAATCTAAAATATCTCTGGTAAGTGATCAACAAGCAAAGAAATTGATCAATTATAGTAGGAAGTTTGTATTACTCTTCTTAAGAGAGAATCAACCAAGAGATGAATTGATAGAATTAAAGGCATCCCTGGGGAGATGTACTAAAGAGCATAAACAACAGTTGTAAGGGCTTTTGCAAGCATACAGAGAATTGTTTCATGAGCCTAAAGGGTTACCACCTAAGAGGGAAGTGGAGCACGAGATACAGTTGTTGCCTGAATCCCCATTGCCAGACATTGGGCTATATAGATAGTCTATCCTAGAATCAGATGCAGCGAAGAAACAATTGCATTAGCTATTGGAGCATGGAGTGATTTGACCAAGCACCTTACCTTGTGGGTCTCCTATCATAACAGTACCCGAGAAGGATCAGACTTGGAGAATGGAGAATGTGTATCAATTATAGAGCTTTGAAGAATATCACCCTCAACAATCGATATCCTTACCCAGGATCGATGACTTGCTAGATCAATTGTAGCATGCCAAGTACTTCATCAAGTTGCATCTCAAATCAGGATAACACTTGGTATGAGTCAAAGAAGAAGATACTTGGAAGGTCATCTTCAAGACAAAGCAAGGTTTGCATGAATGGTTGGTAATGCCTTTTGGTTTACATAATGCATTAGTTACATTTATGTGTTTGATGAATGGTGTATTGCATCCCTTTTTCTATTCATTTGCAATAGTGTACCTAGATGATATCTTGGTTTATAACTCTATCAAGGAAGAGCATATATCACATCTCATGCAGCTATTAGAGACTTTGAATAAACATCAATTGTTGGTAAATATTAAGAAATGTGAATTTCCCTAACAGTCATTGGTGTATCTAGGGTATGTGATTGGTGGAGGGAATATCAAGATAGATCTCACCAAGATGGAGGTCATCCCAAAGTGGCCAACTCCTACAAAGGTCATTAAAGTTAAGAGCTTTGTTGGGGCAATGCAGTACCTATGGAAGTTTATAGCATCGTTTTTAGTTGTGGTTGCACCACTTCATCCCATAACAATCAGTGGTAAGAGTTTCTAATGGGGAAAGAATCAACATAAAGGTTTTAATGAGCTTAAATGATAGATCAATCAAGCACCACTTCTTGCATTGCCTAATTTGTAGAAGCCTTTCAAAGTGGATATGGATGCAAGTGGATGTGTTAAGGGAGCAATCTTGATGTAGGAAGGTGTGTTGGTATGTTATCATTCAAAATTGTTTCTTGGGGGAGTCCTAAACTACCCTACATATGAAAAGGAACTCCACGCTTTGGTTCAAGTTGCTAAGAAGTGGAAGCACTATTTGATGGGAAAGGAGACCATCATCCGCACTGATCACTAGCCACTACAAGTGGATGGGGTTTTTACAGCAATTTCATCTGGTCATCAAATATAAGAAGGGAAACACTAATAAGTTGGTAGACATGCTTTTAAGGCCACCCACATCCAAGATTGCAGCTTTGGGAACTCTTATGCACATGGATCCTTTAATCCATGATACATACAAAGAGGCATATAGAGAAGGCGAGGACTTTCAAGAGGTGTTTCAACAACTATAGAACCAAGTTCGTGTAGAAGAAGTTCACGATAAGGATAACTATCATCTCCAAGATGGGTTGCTCTACAAGCTAGACAAGTTATGTGTTCCTAAACGTGAAATATTGCAGCTTATCAGAGAGGCTTACACCTACAAAGTCAACATTTTGATGTTGAGAAGACATTTGCCAACTTACAGAGATATGTGTATTGGCCTAGAATGTAAAAATATCTAGCTTGGTTTACTAGAAGATGCATACTTTGTTGCACCAACAATCCTAATAATAGAAAGTAAGGTTTGTACCATCCCATACATGTACCTACTAAAGCCTTGGAGAGCATATCCATGGATTTTGTGGGCGGTTTGCCAAGAACCAATTAGGGATGTGATTATTTGTTTGTGGTAGTTGGCGGGTTTAACAAGATGTGCATTCTTATTCCTTGTAAAAAGACCATCAAGGGACAAGATGCATAAAAAATGTTCTTTGAAAAGGTTTGGGTGCACTTTGGGGTACCAAGGAGCATAATCTCAAATAGAGATATTACATTTCTCAGTGCCTTTTGGACTACACCTTGGGAAAAGATGGACACCAAGTTGAAGATTTCAACAATTTTCCATCTACACATGGATGGGAAAATAGGAGTAGTGAAAGGACATTGGTTAAGCTTTTGAGGGGTTATAGTTAGAAGCATCCAAGGACCTGGGATGAAAATTTGGTTTGTATTTAGCACTCCCGTAACACAGTAGTCCATACTTCTACCAGTAAGTCCCACTTTGAACTTGTTTTGGGTATTTGTCATCTTCTCCCTTAGATGTTGTATATGAAGACCAAAGAGGAGTGAAGGAAGAAACTATAAGAGAAACATTGAAGAATGAAACTTTTGTTGATAAGATCATGTAGATCCATTTGCAAGTACATGAGACATTGGAGAAGTCACGAGAAAAATACAAAGCCTAGCATGATCAACACTGGATTAAGAAAACATTCAAGGTGGGAGACATAGTTTGGTTATATCTAAACAAAGAAAGGCTACAAGGTCTTGGTAATAAAATCAAGGCTCTGTGGTATATGGTCCTTTTGTAGTGTTGGAGAAGGTGGGTGATAATGCTTTTAAACTCAATCTACCCCCATATATACACATTTGCTCAGTAGTGAATGTGGATAATCTGAAACTCTATGAGCTTTCCGTGTTGGAACAAGAAATTGATGAACAAATTTTACCTACCATAAAGGACTTAGCACCAGGAGATTAGGTAGAGTTAGCATATGATATAGTTTTATAGAGGAAGTCCAGAACAACTAGACAAGGGTAGTATGAACTCTAACAAGTTGGTATGAAAGGGTAACTTATAGGCAAGGCCAAATGATACTCTAAGGAGAAGGTAAAGGAAAAATGTACTCACCTCCTTCAATAAAAGATTTTGGGAACCAAAAGCCTCCCTAAATGGAGAGGTATGATCTGAAATGGATCATCATATAATTTTTCATCTATTTTGGTACATTTCAGGTGTAAAAATTGGAGTTGTTGACTTGTAGGGCCCATTTTAGGGGTAGGCACCGCTTTGGAGATTTAGGGTCCAAAACCTTCCATGGCAACTTTGAGGTCTTAATTGACCATTTTTTGGGTAAAAAATTTGTGAGCATCGCTCCCAATCTCTTAACATTGTTCTAAACTTTGAGTGCTTTCCAATGACATGAAAATAACCTCAATTGGAGTTCATATGAGGAAGTGATTCCTCCCACAAGTTGACCTATCTTATTAACCACCAGGATATTGAGTGGATGCCATGTCAAATTCCATTACTCATGTAATATGCCCAACCTACTAAACCAATTAAAATGCAGCGCTATAATATAATTAACAAAGGAAACAAACCTGAAATTTCTCATGCATCTAACTTCATATTAAAATCCATGAATGCAACCATTCAACAAACACAACATTTAATAAGCATTTACACAGTGGAAATAAAAATAGTGAAATGTAACAAAAGACTCATCTTTTAATGGAAGAACCAATTGGCTACGTACGGAAGACATTCCTCCTAATCGTAGGCTTGCTACTCCATTTCTCTCAACAACAAGTCACCCCCGAGCTAGAGCTATCAGTCCACAAGGAGGTATGGCCTTCTTGGTTGTCCATTGTCCACACATAGTAGCCCAAAACCTAGTTTTATAACTCCAACAACAATTCCAATCCACCAACCCTCTTTACCCTTAACATGCACAACCCAAGGAATGGGATCCCCTTATTTGCCACGCAATCCCTCATGTTGTCCCACTTTCCTACAAGGCTCCAACGCAAGGTTAGATAAGAAATATCATAGTTGGGGACTCCAAGAATCTCGGCTATAACATTGGGGTGCTCATAGTATCCTTCTCAAGGCTCTTGAGAGATTTTTCTCTACAATAAATGCACTTACAGACATACAACTTGATTCTTGGCATAAAACCAACCCTCTCATGGTTGCTCTCAAACACAACATGGATGGTGCTCTTTTCTAGCACCAAGCTCTCCCTTGTCATCCCAAACACTTCTTGTAAAAATTGTCCCAAATACCCACTCGAATTTCCTTTTCTCTCATGCGAGCTTTGACTCTCACATTTCCCAAAAAGTGATTGTACTCAACCCATATTTTGATAAGTTAGTGAGATGACCTTTCCCACCAACCACTCTTACACGCATTCAATAGATGTTTTGATAATTCAAAGGAGGTAAACATTCATAATACAATGGGTTGGATTACTAGGCATGTGGAACCCCCTTGGACCCCCCTTTAGCCCCCTCTCTCATGGAATCATAGCCTCCCAACTTTACCATCCCTCTCATATTATAACCAATGATTTATTTTTTATTAATTACTTTCAATGTACATTATACATAGCTCGGCCCTCAACCATATTGATCATTACAAGCTCTCTAACCTAGACATATTGGTTCACCAACCTAAATCACATTTGCAAATTACATTATAATTTAAGGGGATTAAAACTAGGGATGTTATAATCCCCTCCCTCTTATTTTTGCACTATCCTTAGTGCACATCACCATACAGGTGTACATACATATTACAATGCTAGGCTCTTTGGCCTTTAATTAACATATAGGCTCTTTGACATTTAATCACACGAGCACTATAGCCCAAAACATATGTACATAGACACCATGGCACAAAAACCATACATAATGATTTCATAGTTTATAATTCTTGCAAGAATTCCAACTAGTAATTTCCCATTCCCCTCAGTCTACACAACCCAAAGAAGTGTGCCCCTTTCTCTACTTCATAGTACCTCATGTTGTATCACTTCCCTTCTAAGGCTCCAACACAAAATGACCATGAAGTCTCATAGTTGCGGCTCCAAGAATTCCAACTGCAACAAATTCACAATTTATTGACTCCTGCAGCAATTCCAACCAACAATCTCTCATTCCCCTCAACCTACACAACCCAAGGATCTATACCCCCTTCTCTACACCGCAATCCCTTGGGATGTCCCACTTCCCTTCCAGGGCTCCAACATAGGTTAGACAAGAATTCTCAGAATTGTGGCTCCAAGAACTTCAACTGCAATAACAAAGTCTCCAGAGTTTCAAAAATAGTTGCAAGTGTACCTTCTACATCATATTTTCCAACTCCCACTTCATTTCTTCTAAGTCATAACAAGTCCATCGGACTTTACTCATTCCTTTCCTTTATCCTTGAGCTCCATTTCCTTTTGGCCTCTTCTTTCCAAGTACTCGTTCATGTCTTTGTTCTTTAGCTATTTATCTAGAAGCCATCGAGAAAATATACATGTTATAGCCATTATCATACATCCACTATCGTATTCATAGAAGTTATCAACTCCAAAATGTAATATGTGCATTAAAAAATAAGTTTGTAATCATAAACCAATACTCATCTGTATGGCTATCATGTGCTTCACAAAGCTGCCACAAGAAAGAATTCAACTCAATGTACTTTCAAACACCCCCTCGTGATTCCAACCGCCATGCCATATGCATCCCTAAGTTGCCTCTTCCTTACTATACTCACCCTCAAGGCTCAGGCATCCCCTTCACTGCTACACGATCCCTCTAGCAATCCATCATTTTCCAAGGTGTCCATGTGTAAGGAGAGTGCCAACTTACTACTGGACCTCCACCAACAACTTGTGACCTATGGTAATCACATGGTTCCTTGTGTTCTGACAATAGCCTTCTTTCTGAGTTTTCCAGCTTCAATAACCATCATCTATCACGTATCATACACATATAGTCATCATGATATATCATCATAACAATTCCACTTATTAATTTCCAACTCTATTTCATATAGGAAATCGAATTTCCCAAGCATTCTCATAATGTTCGGCTCTTACAATAGTAGGTATCAGTCTTCCTTATGGGATTACACCATTGCCACACCAAACGACCATTCTTCCTGCAATCCTTCTCAACTTTCATTCATCCAAACAAATTATTGGTACTCATGCATGTTATCCTTTTATTGCAACATTTAGGACAACTCATGAAATGATCTTATAATTGTATCTTACCAACAATTCAATCACTTCCAACTATTAATCATATTAAGTGGAATGGAACTATCATTCATTATATGTGCATTACCGACACACTCAACATTACAAAATGCAATCAAACATTACCATTACACCAATGTGTCATTACCCATGCCCACATCTACACAATACATCTTTACATTGACTCCAAAATACCACATATCTAAGTCATGTATTCCACCATGGTGAGTTGAAAGGTATAGCCAACGCCTCACCACATCATCCAACACTTCATAATTTCTTGTCCAATCATTTGGATACCTTCCTCTTTGACCCATACACAACACTAGGAATATAATCCTTTAGTGCTCTCTAGTGTTGGCAAAGGGGTTGCAATCCAAACATTGATTATATGTAGGAATATTATTGAGCATTTGTATGGCACTATAACCCTTCCATATCTAACCACATCATGGCCTCACACATGGTTAGCTCTATTGGCATTTGTTTCTATAACATGAGTATGTCTTCTAATTGCCTTGGTTATGATCTCGTAACCAACATAACATACAACTAAATTCTATATGAATGCATTGAAGCATTAAATAAATTTTGTACATTTAAGGCCCTCTGTCTGTACCACATCTAGTGGAGTGTCATGCTCATAATACACATCACTCAAATATTGAATTTTGAGTGAGAGAATTCTCACCTCATTTACCTTTAAAATTATGCATCATAAGCAGTGAAATGCATACCTTCATGGTTGTTATCAAATTACTTGATGCTACCTAATCAAGTGGTATTTTGTAGAAGTTCACAAACTCCCTTCGCCAACCTATTGATCAACAATTTTATCATACTTGTTTGTCTTCATATGGATGATTTTCATATGTAGTGGTAACATCATCAACATCTTCAACCATGCTATAAATATTTTTCCTAGATACATAATCCATGACTAGTCATATTCAATTATCATAACATCATTATTGCATATATGGTAGTATACTACTATGAGTCTAAAAGCATGCCATATGTACGTCAAAGCATGTTCGCGTGCACTAATGCACCAAGTATTCACCATCATCATGCCTACTAATTCATATGCATTCTAGCTTCACTATATGCATTTAGCATCACTCTTAGCATGCTCTCTGGTGCATATTTGTTCCAACTTCTTGTGCTCCATGTAGTCGTCCTTGAATCCCCTTAGATCCTTGTTGCCCTGTGTGTTATCATTCTACTCATTTGTGCATTATTGTTCCCTGATCTGAACACCTTCCATCCAAGTCCAACTTGGTTGTCTTACAATTCCAACCAATATGTCCTATTGAGAGCTACCTCTCTTTAGGAAATCATGCCCCAACTTCACATTGTCAGAACCTTCCAACACCTTGGATTGTGGTAGTGCATATCATTCCATCTTCTTAATGTTGTAGTGCCCTCCAACTATCTTAACCATTCACATTATGACATTCCTCACCATTACTCGTAGTTGTATAATGAATACTTCTCTTCACCTCATTGAGTAATTCCCTATGAAGCCATGTTCTATCCACTCAAGACCAATCTTCTCCCATGGGATGCAACATTTCCCATTTTCACTTTCAAAGTGAATGAACCTTTATTATTCCATACCCTAAATTCCTTTCACCTATATCCTACTTCCACTATGCACTCTGATAACATAAGTGGATTTCTTGCTCTGAATAGCTAATTCATGGCTAGCAATTTTTTTTCTTGCGCATGTTGGCTCGGGGTTTCAAACCTAGGATTTAAAAGGATTTACCAACAAATACCCCATAGGCCTCGACATATTCAATCTTCAAGGGATACAAAGGTTCTCACCTGAGACGCCATGAGAATCACAGAGACCATAGGTTTCGTGCAACTTATAAAGAAATAGTACATACATGAAACATCACATTCAGATCCATGTATTCACTTCACATTCATTCATAACATTCATCTAAGTGTGGCGCGAAATACTAAGTAACGTACATACATTCAAAATAGAGTATACAAGATACATAGACCAAATGTGCTTTGGGATTTCTTTATTAATCTTAACAACATTCAAATACAATTACTACTTAGGTCGAATCCTGCGCAGAGTGCATTCAAAATAAACTAGGGAACACTGTGCTCAGATCCATATCTACTTTCTCTCTCATATTCACAACATGTTTATGAACATAACAAGAACTAATACAATGCATTACTGGAGCTCTAACTCATCTACAACTAGCTTAATAATAATCAACTCTCAGTTAACAAAAACCCAACCCTTACATATGCACATGCATTACCCCTATATCCCACGAAGCATGGAAATCATAACAACCTTGTTAGCTCACCCACAACCTCGACCATGACCAATTGGGTTGTTACAAAAACAGTTACAATCATTGAATATCATCTAGGATTCGACATGCATGTGATCTCTTCAAGTCTTTATGGGTAGTACAAAATGGGTTAGTGCACGCAATAGAGCTATGGTTAACACAGGTGTTGCATCTTGGTGCCCCATGATGCAAACTCTTGGGCATGCACATAGTGTTGACTTGTGTCGTGTGCACAGTCTTTCCAAAACCTTAGGGTGCCAATAGGCTCCCAACACTATTAGCTGGCTCGTCCTCGAGCCAATGAAGTTTATTACAATGCGACAATGGTGATTGATGGCACCGTCTTTATGAGGTATTGGATGAATTCTTTGAATTGGCCATTGATATCATCAAAAAATGATGTTAGGTCCTTCATTTTTTGCAAAAATACTTGACGTCACCTAGTGTGATCGTCTCAACGGTAGGTTTGATCCACACACTCGCTGCCTTTGTTTGCACATCTACAAGTTTGTACTAGTGCATTTGGGCCTTCTCCACTACATCGAGCATAATGCTTGAAAGCTTCCATTGGTCAATGTGGGAAAACATAATCTCCCGAAGGAAGATGACAATTGTTGTCATGGCTACTTATCATTCTACTTACAATAAAAAGGGAAATGCTTGCTTCTTCTCCTAGATTTGTACCTTAGTTGCTCGGATACAATTGCCAATCGTGTTGATTTCAAGGGCATTATGGAGGTGCGTCCAGAGTTTGAAGTTGTAGTCGAATACCCCCGATAAATCAACTATACACGCTTGTCCCTATTGTAGTGCTTTTTCTACAACAATAATTTGTTGCTACAACTCCCCTTGTTCTGATTGGGGGTGTGCTTCAACTTTTCCTGAAGCTCTATGTTATATCCTTGCAGCTATTGGACTCTCTCCTCTACTTTGTTGAGTTTACGTGGTGCAGGAAGGTCTAAAGTTTATGTAGCTACACTAGGGACTTGCACGTAGAATTCATCCATTTTGTTGATCAATAAGGTGTGTGCAGTCACTTTCGCTTCGTGGAGTTCTTTGATCTCCTTGTGTGCAACTTAAATCTCCTTGTGGGAAACTATCTCCCAATCATGCTTATGTTGAGTTTCCTTGTGCTGAGCAATTTCTTGCTCGTGTTCTTGTTGTAGTTTTGTATAGGACTAGTTGATTATGTGATGCATATCCCCTAATTCATCCATGATCTCGACCATATAGGTTTACAAGTCTTGTGAAGGTATCGTTGATGATTGAAATCGTAATGAGGTTTGTTCGACAACACATGTATTCCAACAGAAGACGAACACCTTCAGTAACCACTCACATAACTAGATCAAAGATCAACACACCGATGTTTTCACATGGTAAAACCCCTATGGGGAAACATCCACGGCCCCAACCAACGTGACCACTTGGAGCAGTTTATTAATGCAAAGAAAAAGATTNCCATGGGAGTATTGCAATCGTGGTGATTATGGTATGGCCATCCACTGTGTATGCTATGGATATTATTGGTTGCGCCCTCAGAGATGGTCACAAGGTTTTTAAACAAAATGGTTTTGTTAATTTGATCAATTTGTGAGATGAGATCGGGCATGATGTTGTTGTCTTGTTGTATTGGATGGATAACCCCGCATTGGGGATGTTTAGATTCAAGTAGTTAGACATGACAATCACATAAATGATCTCGTGTTTTGTGAAGTGGTATGTGTATCCCACAATGTTGTATGAATTGAAGTGGTAATTGTTGTCTGTGTGTTTAAATGGAAAATCAGGATCCTTGCAATTAAAATATGGATCATTGTGTTTGACTGTCCACTATATTCGTTTAATGAATATCATACATCTTATCAGAGATAAGCACGGGTGTTGTGGCAGTATGGTCTTATTACAATTTAATTGTTGATAGAAAGTAGTTAATGAATTGACACTGAACATAGTGGAAATAAGTGATTGTTTATTCATTTAGGGGATTGTTTTAAAATATGAATTGGGTAAATAAAAAGAACAAAGCTCCTCTACAGGTTGTTTGGGAATGTGTACTATCTTGTTTGGATGACACTATGTTAAATATTTTATTACAAACAATGAACAAGTCAATGCGCAGAATTAATTGTTATGCACAATAGTTTCATTGATTACAATGATTATTTGGTTGGTGTTATTTCCTTTTACATAATGGTTTTATGGATTACTTAATTAATTTTATGAACAATATCCGCTCTCTTTCCCTACCATTATTTCGATTTTCGCTAATTACAACCCCCTCGGCTTCCCACATTCATTTTTCACTCTTTGTTCTAAAATTTAATTACAGTCAAGAAGAATTATGTATTGAAGCAGTTTGTAATCGTAGTTTCTTGGTTGATCACAGTGATATTTTCTTCGATTGCATTACAGTTGATTGTTTATTGTATTTGAGAACTAACCATGTTTCTTNTTTTTCACTCTTTGTTCTAAAATTTAATTACAGTCAAGAAGAATTATGTATTGAAGCAGTTTGTAATCGTAGTTTCTTGGTTGATCACGGTGATATTTTCTTCGATTGCATTACAGTTGATTATTTATTGTATTTGAGAACTAACCATGTTTATTTTCTCTCTCATTTTATCATTTTTCGCTCAATACAAACCCCTCGCATATCCCAGAACCTTTGTTCACCCCCTGCTCATCGACAACAGTTAAACAATTTGTATGGATTGGATTGCATGAGTCTGATTTGTTGTTGAGCCAAAATCTATTTCATATTTTTAAGGAGTTGTCATGTATGGTTGTAAAGGGACTATTTGCTAATCAATCATGCATGTAGGAATGAGCTTTTTCAACCGAGGTAGCCATGGCAGAGGAAACAGAGGGAGAGGTAATTGGAACAGAGGCCCAAGAAAGCCAAGATTCTCCATACACTTTGACGCCGACTCACAAGAGTTAGGCCAATTATTTCAGGATGGATTATTCAATTGGATTGGGCAAGGAGTAGTCCAACCTAGGCCTGGAAGGCCTCCTTTCCAAGCTCTACAAGCCCCTGGTATTCCCATGCCCCCTCATGTCTCTTTGCAAACTGAGGTTCCTGAAAATGACGAATGGTAGGAGATTGCCCACCCGACAGTCTCCCAACATCGTGGCTGGCCCAATTTGTCCTTGCCTGCTCCCCTGCCTATCAACCAGATTACCCAAGTTGCACCTGTCCACTCATTAGTTCAGTCCTCTCATGCTAGCAAAAGTTTGAAAACCGAGACCCACGATTGTTGATGACAGTTGACTTTAGAAGTTTTGGACAACATGTTTTCTTTGGATATATGAGTAATATATTTTTTGAAAATAATTTCAAATATCAATGAGATAAATTCTCAAATGTTAATGTGATGATGGGAGCCACAAGGAGGGGTGTTTTGCTTGATTAACTAGTTATGATATGATTGTTAAGAGCTAAAGGGAGTCACAAGGGGTCCCACCTACTAGTTATTATTTATTTATAACCTTTATTATGATTATTACTTTTCCCCTAACTAAAAAGTTGGTTGAGTCTTTTAGTTAACTTAACCAATGAGGTAGTTCAACTACTTCAACCAATTCTAATTTTCTTAAAGGCAAAATGAAAGGGAGGAACAAGAGGATGATAGAAGAAGAAGCATACTAAGGTTTGCCTTTTGAGTTTATGTTGAGATAGTTCAGTTTTCATTCATTCCTTGATTTATCACAAGCCTAATTATCTTTTATGATAGCAAGGTCTTATTGTAGACAACAAGATTCAGGGCTGAATTACATCATTCAGACACTTGTTTTTCAGAGGTGTTGATTTATCTTTGATATGTTAAAATAATGAAACTGCAAAGTGTATTCTTATTATTATTTGATATATTATTCATTGGATCAATCCCCATTGTGGATTGATCTGTTGGCTATTGTACAAGGACCAAATCCCCTTTTGTGGATTGGTCATAATGTAATTGTAAAAGGCAAAAGAAGAAGTCGGCCCCAGAATATACCAAGAGGCCTCGGAATATAATAAAGGTGGTTATAACCACCTAGTTTGAGAAGTCGGCCCTGCCAGTGAAGAGACACTTTACATGTGCCAGATTTGTATAAATAAGGAGGCTAGCGCCTCACTTAGACACACAACTCACTTGCTCATTGAGAGACAAGTTT
>JZKD02S1668186.1:0-12277 GCA_000966675.3 Picea glauca
GAAGAGCATCTCCTGAGAGACTGTCCACACCGACAACAGAACAGTCGGAAATTTTATAACATTCAGGAAGCTACCACAGTCAATGATGTGGCAAGGAGTGTGCCGCAGATTTATGAATCATTGGATAATAACCAAGATGACCACCAAGCTTTAGTGGTGGAAATAGAAGGTATGATTTTCAACCATATGGTGTCTATTTTGATTGACCCTGGTTCAAATTTGAGTTATATATCCCCTAAATATGTTGATAAGTGTAAAATACAGCCACAAAAACAAACCAAGCCATGGTCAGTACAGTTGGCCAATGGCACCAAAAGAAGGGTAGCAGAGGTCATACCAGCCTGCCAATTAATGTTGGGTGAATTCCCCACCCAAGAAACCCTTAATGTATTACCCCTAGGATCATACGATCTGTTGATTGGTATGGACTGGCTAGCCACCCATAAAGCCAGACTTGACTGTTACCATAAAGCCTTGGAGTGTGTAAGTAAAGAAGGGAGAAGGATAACCCTTCAAGGGATCTGAAAACCTATCTTGGTGACACAAATATTAGCCCTGCAAATGAGAAAGTATTGCCAAAAAGGATGTCCCCTATATGAAATACAGGTGTTGAAAACAATCGAAGGTGATAAACCAAGCTCTGATGATCACCCTATCCTGAGAGAATACAAAGATGTGTTTCCAGAAGAGGTATTGGGTCTACCTCCGAGAAGATACATTGACTTCTCGATAGAACTTGCACCAGGAGCGGTGTTGGTGTCTAGGACACCCTACCGGATGACCACACCTGAGTTAGTGGAACTCAAATTGCAATTGAAAGAAATGATGGATAAGGGTTATATTCGACCCAACATGTCCCCATGGTTAGCACCAGTCCTATTTGTGAAAAAGAAGGATGGCACCCTTAGACTGCGTATAGATTATAGACAACTCAATAAAGTAACCATAAAGAACAAGTACCCCTTGCCCAGGATCGATGGTCTATTCGATCAGTTGGGAGGTGCATCTATTTTATCAAAGATTGATTTGAGGTCGGGATACCATCAAGTCTGAATCAAAGGTGAAGACATCCATAAAAATTCTTTTTGGACACGGTATGGTCACTATGATTTTGTGGTAGTTCCATTTGGGTTAACCAATGCCCCTGCCACTTTCATGTGCTTAATGAGCAATGTACTCAGTAAATTTTTAGATAAATTTGTACTAGTTTTTATTGATGACATATTAATCTACTCTAAGAATAAAGAAGAACATGAAGAGCATCTTAGACTTTTGCTGCAAGTGCTAAGAGAGCATCAACTCTATGCTAAATTCAGCAAATGTGACTTCTTTCAAAAGCAAGTACATTACTTGGGACATGTTCTGTCTGAGGAAGGGGTAGCAGTAGATCCTGACAAGATCAGGTCTATCATAGAATGGCCTGCCTCGAAGGATGTTTCAGACATCAGATCCTTTATGGGATTAACAGGATACTATAGGAGATTTATAAATAGATTCTCCAAGATTGGTTGTCCAATCACTACCCTCCAGAGGAAGGGGAAAAAATTATTGTGGACACAGAAATGTGAAGAAAGATTCCAAACCCTGAAATATCTACTGACCCATGCACCCGTATTGAAAATCGTTGACCCAGAAGCTGACTTCCTTGTGTGCACAGAGGCTTGTAAGGAAGGGCTCGAAGGATTCCTTATGCAGAAAGGAAGTGTGATCTGCTATGAATCTAGAAAATTGAATGAACATGAAGTCAACTATGTGACTCATGATCTAGAACTAGCTGCCATAGTGCATGCCTTGAAAATGTGGAGGCATTACCTCTTGGGAACAAAACTTGTACGTATGATAGATCACTGTGGATTGCGATATTTGTTTGACCAACCAAAGATCAATGCCAGACAAGCTATATGGAAGGCCCTCCTTAGCGAATTTGATTTTGAAATCAAACACATTAAAGGGAAATAAAATAGGGTGGTTGATGCCCTTAGCAGAATCATGAAAACAATTCACCTGGAAACGGTGAGTACCTGCGAGACAGATGTCAAGAACAGAGTCAGAAATGCACAAGAGATAGATCCCTTTGTTCAGACCGTGACCCTGTTCCTACAGCAAGAATCCTCTGGAGTAAAATATGAAGTCTACCAGATGACCGAAGGAGGTCTACTCACTTACATAGATAGACTGTATGTTCCAAAGTGTGACTACTTGAAGAGGTTCATTATGGATGAACTACATAAAAGACCATATACTGGTCACCCAAGATACCAGAAAATGATCACTGCCACCGGGAAACAATTTTATTGGCCGAGATTGAAGGAAGACATAGCCAAATATTTGGCCCGATGCATAGAGTGCCAATAGGTTAAAGTAGAACATCGACACCCAACAGGACTATTGCAACCTTTACCCATCCCAAAATAGAAATGGGAAACCATCTCCATGGATTTTATCACTGGATTGCCAACTTCAACAAAACAGAATGATGCCATTATGGTAGTGGTGGATAAACTGAGCAAGTCTTCTCATTTCATCCCCATCAAATCAACCTGCAAGGCAATAGATATCACCCAGGTATTCATGAAAGAGGTATTCAGACTGCACGGTATGTCAAAAGAGATAGTGTCTGACAGGTACACAAAATTTACTTCCAATTTTTGGAAATCACTGATGACTGGTTTAGAAACCAAATTGTTGTTTAGCATCGCCTATCACCCTCAAACCGATGGATAGACAGAAAGAGTGAGTCAAATATTAGAGGATATGTTAAGGATGCATGTAATGCATCAACCCAGGAAATGGGAAGACTACCTGCCATTGGTAGAATTCGCCTACAACAACGGCTACCAAGCATCCTTAAAGATGAGTCCCTTAGAGGTCCTCTATGGTAGGTCGTGTAATACTCCAGTCAGCTGGAGTATTCCTATAAATAGGATTTCTTTTGGACCCGACATGTTGAAAGAAATGGAACAACAAGTGACTCAGATAAAACAAAATCTGAAGGTCGCTCAGAACCGACAGAAAAGTTATGCTGACCAAAAGAGAACTCCAAGAGAGTTCAAAATGGGAGAGCATGTATATCTAAGAGTTAGGCCCAGGAAGAGTTCCCTGAAAATCAGAGCTTGTGCCAAGTTGGCACCCCGGTATTGTGGACCCTTTGAGGTTCTAGATAGAGTGGGACCCATAGCCTATCGGCTAGCACTTCCTCCCACAATAAAAGCATATAATGTTTTCCATGTTTCATTATTAAAGAAATATGTACATGATGCTAATCATATAATTGACCGGTCTGTGATCCAGGTGGAACCGGAGGGAGAATTTCTACTAGAACCCCAATTCATATTGGGCAGAAAGGAAACCCCGCTCTGGAACCAAACCATTGCACAGATCAAGGTGCAGTGGAAACATTTTGGCCCAGATGAGGCTACATGGGAAATGGAGGATGTCATGAAATAGGCATATCTGATTTTGTTTACATCTGTACATGCATGACATCTTGATAGATAGAACATCGAGGACAATGTTCCTTTAAGGGGGAGGGAATTGTAACACCCTGTCTCCCCCAGTTTGTAAAAATAACTAGACTGGCCAAGAACTGTGGAAAAACTAAAAAATGAGAATGTGTGATGTGAATGTGTTAGCGATATTTCTTGTAAGGGGGGATAGAACACAAAAGAAGGGGTTAAAAACCCACTTATCCATAGTTTCGGGTGATAATGCGCCCCAGGGTAAGTCACAAGCATGATCGAGCGGCAGTGATTCGCGCGCCCGGATCAATGGTACAGGTTGAATTCCGGACCCCCCTTGCCTTTCTACCTTTAAGCGGGGGGGGGGTCCGGAATCGGGGGCGCACCTATCCAACGGCCCAGATCGACACGCCCGGATCAATGTAGATAAAGGTAATTAGGGACCCCCCCTGCCTTTCTACCTTTAAGTGGAGGGGGGGGGTCCGGAATCTTGGATGCAGCTTCCGACGGTTGAAATCATAGCGCCCGGATCAACGACGCTCGCACAACCCCGTCCTTCTCAGCCGCCCTACGTTTAGCCAGCATGGGCCCTCCTCCCGTCATATCATCCTTCATAATCACCTTTCTCCTACTGCCGTGTGTCACCTATCCTCCTCCTCTCTATGGTCCGTGTGGTCATCTCTCCTCATCATCGTCCACTTACCACCCGCCATGTATCCCTTTCCCTCCATGTCACCCTCTCACTGCATTAAGCCTGCCATGTCTATTCTCCCGCCATCTCTGCTTATATCACTCATGACTTATGTCATCCCCCACCACCTCTCTCACCTCTCATCGTTCTTACTTTTCCCCTTGCGGTTGTGGCCCCGTCATTCCGTAGCCGTACCCCACTTCCCGCGTTGGCCTCCATACCCGTCCTTCAAGCTATTCATTTATTCTAGGTGGCAGCATGAGGAGTCTCCCATGTCCCAAAATGATGAATTGGCCAGGTCGTCTTCAATCCCAAGAAGCAGTTATTGAAGTGGTTGGTGGTGGTTAGACATCGTCTCCGCCGTAATGGGAAATCCTGCATTGAATTAAAGACACGTCGAGTCGCCGAATAAACTGTCAGGAGATTGATCGTGTCTACCATAAATTGCACGACCATTCAAAGATTGCAGCTCCGTGTTGTTAGAAGCCATGCAGATGCAAATCTTTCAATGCTACGTCTCGATCTTGTTGTTGTTGTTAGTTTAAGTATATGAAGGCATTTTAGCCATTTTTGTATCTATCGATGGTAGAGCTAAGCTCCCGACTGTAAATTTTCAGCAGATATTCTGGTTTCCTGGTTATGCCTCTGTGTTTGAGACTTCTTGGTTTATAACAAACTGTTCTCCTTTTTCCATCTTTGTTTCATCTTATGCCGGAGAGTTCACAGTTGAATGATTCACGTGGATTGTTACAGTTATGTTATGATAAAGGATTTGTCGTGGCATTTTTGTGTTCTCTGGTTTTCTGTGTTTGAATATAAAGAGACTTTGTGTTCGAATGCTTTCTCCTCCAGTCTGTTGCAAACTTGATGTCTGTGATAGACCTATGCACTCTTCTTACGTAAGTCTTCCACCTACTCACCCTTTTACAGCAACTCATTGTTTGAAGTTTATCAAGACCTCACTCGTTCATGCATGCCTGGCCTAGTTTCCGAGTTGAGACCACTGTTCCGAGTTTTCTTCCATTTGATCACCCCTTTCAGACAAATCGTGACATTAAACTGATGGACGTCAGGCTCTGCTCCTGCAAGCAATCCAGGAGTGACCTCCGGCTCCAACATTTCTGGCGCCGTTGCTGCGGACGAAGTTGAATATTTTCCCTGGGATTGAACAACAAAGATCAACTGATTCTGAAGGTGCATCAGATATCAGAACTTGAAGATTGCTACTGTGCACCTGTCGACTCCATTGTGACGACTCCACTGGGGAGAACCTGTTCTATCAACTATGGCTTCGAGAGGCAGACACACGAGGTCTAATCCACACCTGTCTTTAGCTACACCAGAAGATGACTTGGAAGCGGTGCGCAGAAAGGGAAAGAGCTCTGCGAAAGAGGATTCCATCACCGAAATAGGTAATGCACCTTTCCCTTCTGTGAGAACTCCATTTTCTTATTCTCAGCTTCCTAGTCGTCCTTCCTCTGAGGTTTCCCATCTTTTGAATTTCGGGAGTGTTCCTGCTGAGTTTTCTCCTCCTGGTCTGGTATCAGAAGGAGAGATCCTTGTCACTCCCCCTTCCCTGGAAGCTGTGCCTCAACGCAGACCTCAAACCTCCGAAGGTTTCATTACCCCTCCTTTTATTACTACTGTTGTGCAGAGAGAAGCAACTGTGCATTCTGGTTCATTAGACTTCTCTCTATTTTCCCCCTCGTCTCCCATAAGAACCTTTTTCCCCACATCTCCAGTTCACAGTCCTTCTCCTCCTAGTTCTCCATTACCTAATATTCCTATGGCTGGTGCTAATCCCCCTCCGAATAGAATGGATGTCATAGTCACTGCTAGATATGCTCCTTTAATCCTACCTCATCCTATGAATCCTCTCCCTGCTAGAGACTACTTGAAGTACATGCCCAAGTTTAGTGGGGAAGGAGACATAACTGTTGAAGAGCACTTGGCTTCTTTTTACAGTTATGCAGACAATTTGAACATTGAAAATGAATATGTCTGGATGAGAGTCTTTGTTCAGAGCTTGGATGGTGAAGTTAGAAAATGGTTTAGGGGACTGGCCCCTCGATCTATTGCTGGTATTGAAGCTCTGGATAATGTTTTCTTGAGACAGTGGGGAGACAGGAAGGATTATATATATTACATGATAGAGTTTGGGGCTCTGAAGAAAATGGATGGAGAGTCTGTCTCTGACTTCTCCAAAAGATTCAATAAGATGTCTAACAAGATTCCTGCAGAGATAAAGCCTTCAGAAGCCTCTGCTCAAATTTCATATGCTAGTGCGTTTGACCCTGATTTATGTCTCGTGTTAAGAGAAAGAAGAGCGACCTCTTTAGCTCAGATGCAAGATGCAGCTATAGAAGTGGAATCCAACATATTGGCAGCTGACAGGCTGAGAAACCAGGCCGACACAGACAGAAGAAAGGAAAAGTCGAAAACCTCAACTTTTGGCCCATCATTGACCCACCCTCAAGTAAATGAGTTGACTCAAGTAATGAACTTCCTTAAAGAAGAGGTGGAGAAATTAAAGGTGGACAGGAGGCAAACATACAAAGGCACTCAAGGCACTGAGAATAAAGGAGGTTTCAGGAGGCCAAATAATATTGCTCCCCCGACTATGCACAGAGAAAGAGGAAAAGACAGAGAAGACCAGAGAATTCAGGCTCCCTTCCAAAACAATTTTGTAGCTGAGGAAGAAGAAGGGGAAGCAGACGAGCCTGAACCCAAAATACACTCTGTAGAAGTCACTCCTCCTTTCCCTCATCTGACTCAGTCAGCATACGAGGAGTCTCTCATGAACAGTCAGCTAAACGAATTGAGTAAAGGAGACAAAGTTGGTGGCAGCCGAGGCAGGTACAACCTGAGGTCCGACAAAAGGGCAGCAACAACTGACGTTCCAGAGCCCTCCTCCAGAGCAGAACAACCTGCTAACGAAGTAGCAGAAGATCGTAGAGGTAAGAAATCCCACCCCCTCTCTCCCATTGTTCAAGGTCATGTTCCTGAAATTAGAGAAAATCCAAAGCTTACATCCTCTTTTAATTTCGAACATGAGATTCAAAAGATCAGAATCCCTGTGCCCCTCACTGAGTTAATCAAACATGGCGAATTCAAGAAGCACTTCTCTGACCTTTTGAAATCCGAAGCCTCTGGCCCTTCCACAAACTTCATAAACCTCCAAGATGAAAGGCCCGCAGTTGTCCTAGGTCCCATGGTCGAAGACAAAGATGATTCATCCCCTCCCTTCTACACCCCCCTGAACATACATGACAAAGTGTTGCACAATTGCTTAATGGATTCAGGGGCCTCCCACAACCTCATGCCTAAATCCGTCATGGAAGAGCTAGGATTAGAAGTCACCAGAGCCTATCATGACCTCTATTCCTTTGACTCCAGGCGGGTACAATGTTTGGGAGTCATCAAGGACCTGGTAGTTTCCTTGTTTCAGCTGCCCATGAAGAGTATGGTCATGGATATTGTGGTAGCTGACGTTCCCCCCAAGTTTGGCATGCTATTGTCAAGGTCTTGGATTAAAAGGATTGGAGGGACGTTACAGATGGATCTCACATATGCCACCATTCCAGTCTTTGGAGGGAAACATAGGAGATTATACAGGGAAGCCCAGCTGGCCTACATTGTCAGTAATGAAGCAAACCCCACCAACCATCCCATCTATGCCTTGGACACTGATTTAAGCTCCAATTTACTGCAGCTCACTGAGACTCCTGAACCCCCTTTACAGACCATAAAGAAGTCCATTCCTAATCAGGAGGCACCCCCTCCAACCACCTCTGTTTGGAAGATGTTCTTTGATGGAGCTTCCTCCAGTATGGGTGCAGGTGCCAGGATAGTGTTCGTGTCCCCTTGTCAGGAGACCATCTCTCTGTCATACAAGCTGGAATTCGAAGTCACCAACAATGTGGCAGAGTATGAAGCTCTGGTTCTGGGATTGAGAGCTGCAAAGAAGATGGGAATCAAGGAAATGGCCGTGTTTGGGGATGCAGAGTTGATTGTCCAGCAGGTAAAAAACGTTTATCAGACCAAGCATCCTCGACTCAGGAATTACAGGAACGAGGTATGGGACCTTGTGAATAATTTCTTCCTGGATTTTAACATCTCTTTCATTCCAAGGGAAGAAAATGCCCCAGCCAACTGTTTAGCTTTCACAGCTAGTCTGCTTGAAGTTCCTGAGCTGCCCACTGTCAGGTCCGATATTGAAATAAAATATAGACCCTCTGTACCAGACAATGTCAAGCATTGGAGGGTATTTGAAGATGATCAGGAAATCGAAAAGTTTCTCCAATCTATGGATGACTTTTCTGCATTACACATAGATGAGGATTCTGACGTGGAAAGTGATCACCACCCTGAGGAGTTTTTGAATGAAATGGCCAACCCCCAGATTATTCAACTACCGAGCAATCACATACCAAGAGGTCTGATCCCATTAGAAAAATTGTTCGAGGGAAATGATGTGGCAGTAAGGGGAAAAATATCAGGTGATGATGCCGATACAGCTGAGTGCAACATAGGCACACCTGAGGAGCCTAAATTGGTCAAGCTGTCAAGAAGTTTGACTGAGGAGCAGAGGGCCGAATATACTAAGTTGCTGAGAGATTTTACTGATGTGTTTGCATGGACCTACGAATATATCAAGACGTATGACACATCAGTGATTGAGCACAAAATCCCACTAAAAGAAGAGGCCAAGCCATTCAAGTAGAAGCTGAGACAGATAAATCCCATGCTGCTACCTATCATGGAGAGGGAAGTGAAAAAGCTGCTAGATGCCCAGATCATTGTCCCCTTGAGATACTCTGACTGGGTAGCAAATTTGGTCCCAGTAAGAAAAAAGAGTGGCGAAATCAGACTCTGTGTTGATTTCATAAACCTGAACAGGAACTCAAGGAAGGATAATTATCCCTTGCCCAACATGGAGCACATATTGCAGAAGGTCACTGGTGCTTCTAGAATATCCATGATTGATGGTTTCTCTGGCTACAATCCGATATCAGTCATGCCTGAGGACAGGGAAAAAACAACCTTCACCACTCCTTGGGGCACATTCATGTATGCCAAAATTCCTTTCGGACTGATGAACGCAAGAGAAACATTTCAGCGAGCCATGGACATAGCCTTCATTGGGGAGAAAGATAAGTTCATGGTGATTTATCTGGACGACATCACAGTATTCTCCAAGACTGATAAAGAACACTGCTACCACTTAAAAAGGGGTTTCTTGAAGTGTCGGAGGTATGGCCTATCTTTAAACCCCAAAAAATCACTGTTTTCCATGCAGGAGGGAAAGTTGTTATGCCATATAGTATCAGCAGAGGGAGAGAGAATCGATCCCAACAGGGTAGAAGCAATTCAGGCCCTGTCACTTCCCAGGTCTAAAAAGGAGGTCCAGGCATTTTTGGGGAGAATTATTTTTCTGAGGAGGTTTGTCTCAAATTTTGCTGAGTTGGTAAAAAATATTACGGCCATGCTCAGGAAGGGCCATGAAATAAAATGGACTTCTGAACCCAGAGATTCTTTTGTCCAAATAAAGAAGGCGTTGATGGAAGCACCTGTGCTAGTCAACCCCGATTATTCCAAAGACTTTCTGGTATTTTATTTTGCTTCCTGTGATACAGTAGCTGTAGTTCTGTTGCAGAAAAATGATAAAGGGCAGGAGCAGCCTATTGCCTTTTTTAGCAAGGTACTGAGAGATGCAAAACTCCAGTACGAGATCATGGAGAAGCAGGCTTATGCCTTGGTGAAAGATCTCAAATCTTTCAGGGTCTATATCTTACACTCAAAAATCATTGCATATGTCCCTTCAGCTTCTGTGAAGGACATTCTTATACAACCTGACATAGACGGAAGAAGAGAAAAATGGATCGCCAAGATCCTAGAATTTGATCTGGAAATCAAGCCCACCAAGTTGATAAAGGGGAAAGGTTTGGCCAAGCTGCTGGCTGAGTCAAATTACAGGGCCTTGGGAATCAATTTCATCAATGAGCAAGCTGAACCATCCAACAGGGGTTCCCAAAGCACTGTACCACTAGTAGCATGTTCCTGGTACAAAGATATCTTGTATTTTTTGCAAGAGTTATAGCCTCCGAGTGGATTGGGGAAAAGCAAAGCCAGAGCCTTAAAACTTAAAGCGGTCAGGTATTGCCTCATTGACCAAACCTTGTATTGGAAAGACCCCCAGGGGATATTACTGAGGTGTCTGGACCCACAGTAGGCCCAGAAGGTTATATTCCACTTCCATAGTGGTCTCTGTGGAGGTCATCATTTTTGGAAGACAACAGCTCACAAGATCCTTCGAGTTGGGTATTACTGGCCTACCTTATTTCCTAATGTCTGCAGGGAAATTAGAGCTTGCATCAAATGCCAGAAATTCTCGGGGAAGAAACAACTCATATCCCTACCTTTGAAACCTGTAGTGGTCTCAGCACCCTTTCAACAGTGGGGATTGGACTTCATCGGGGAAATTCATCCCCCTTCGAGTGGTCAGCACCGATGGATTCTGACAGCAACTGACTACTTCACTAAATGGATAGAAGTTGTCCCTACCAGAAGAACTTCTCACAAAGTAATCATCAGCTTCCTGGAAGACATCATAGCTAGGTTTGGCTTCCCTAGCAAAATTGTCACTGACAATGCTTCCTCATTCCGGTTTGAGCCTCTGGTCAAGTTTTTTGAACAATTTGGAATTTCACTGATTCACTCCACTCCCTACTATCCTCAGGGAAACGGAGTGGCAGAGTCCTCTAATAAAAGCCTAATCAAGCTTATCAAAAGGCTACTGGAGGATAATAAAAGGGCCTGGGACTCAAAGCTCAAATTTTCTCTTTGGGCCGATCAGGTAACAACAAAGAAATCACTGGGCATCTCACCTTTTCAACTGGTTTATGGAATAGAGGTCGTTTTCCCCACTCATCTCGCTTTACCTGTGGAAAATATCCTCCAGGACTTTGAGGGGGAACCTAACCATGTGCTCAGAAGAATTCATCAGATGGTGGAAGTACAACAGATCAGAGAACAGGTCTTAGACAGAGCCTACAATCATCAGCGGAAGATCAAGCAGGCTTTCGATAGGAAGAACAAAAAGAAAGAATTCAAACAGGATGACCTGGTGCTCAAATGGGATGCACCCAGACAGGAAAAGGGCAAACAAAGTAAATTTGATGCCCTGTGGTTCGGGCCTTTCAAGATCCTTGAAGGATTTTCAAACAACACCTACAGGTTGCAGGATCTGGAAGGCAATGAAGTTTTCAGTGGCCCAGTAAATGGGCATTTCTTGAAAAAATGTTTTCTATGAGCCGCAGTCGGCTCTTTTTGTTTTGTTTTGTAAATATTGTTTCTGTTTTTGTTTTTCGGACTAATAAATGACTCCATAGCCCAACAGCTAAGGCACTAAGTCTGCAAAAGAGTTCTTAGAGCATCACAGGGATGACTCTATCCCCCATGGAGCCAAATGTTAGCGATATTTCTTGTAAGGGGGGCTAGAACACAAAAGAAGGGGTTAAAAACCCACTTATCCAAAGTTTCGGGTGATAATACGCCCCAGGGTAAGTCACGAGCATGATCGAGTGGTAGTGATTCGCGCACCCGGATCAACGATACAGGTTGAATTTCGGACCCCCCTTGCCTTTCTACCTTTAAGCGGGGGGGGTCCGGAATCGGGGGCATACCTCTCCAATGGCCCAGATTGGCGCGCCTGGATCAACGACGATAAAGGTAATTATGGACCCCCCCTACCTTTCTACCTTTAAGCGGAAGGGGGGGGGGGGTCCGGAATCATGGATGCATCTTCCGACGGTTGAAATCATAGCGCCCGGATCAACGGCGCTCGCGCAGCCTCGTCCTTCTCAGTCGCCCTGCGTTTAGCCATCATGGGCCCTCCTCCCATCATATCATCCTTCATAATCACCTTTCTTCTGCTGCCGTGTGTCACCTATCCTCCTTCGCTCCTTGGTCCGCGTGGTCATCTCTCCTCATCATCGTCCACTTACCACCCGCCATGTATCCCTTTCCCTCCATGTCAACCTCTCACTACATTAAGCCTGCCACGTCTATTCTCCCGCCGTCTCTGCTTATATCCCTCATGAATTATGTCATCCCCCACCACCTCTCT
>JZKD02S1668186.1:12462-36198 GCA_000966675.3 Picea glauca
GTTATTGAAGCGGTTGGTGGTGGTTAGACATCGTCTCCGCCATAATGGGAAGTCCTGCATTGAATTAAAGACACGTCGAGTCGCCGAATAAACTGTCAGGAGATCGATCGCGTCTGCCATAAATTGCACGACCATTCAAAGATTGCAGCTTCGTGTTGTCAGAAGCCATGCAGACACAAAGCTTTCAATGCTACGTCTCGATCTTGTTGTTGTTGTTAGTTTGAGTATATGAAGGCATTTTAGCCATTTTTGTATCTATCGATGGTAGAGCTAAGCTCCCGACTGTAAAGTTTCAGCAGATATTCTGGTTTCCTGGTTATGCCTCTGTGTTTGAGACTTCTTGGTTTATAACAAACAGTTCTCCTTTTTCCATATTTGTTTCATCTTACGCCGGAGAGTTCACAGTTGAATGATTCACGTGGATTGTTACAGTTATGTTATGATAAAGGATTTGTCGTGGCATTTTTGTATTCTCTGGTTTTCTGTGTTTGGATATAAAGAGACTTTGTGTTCAAATGCTTTCTCCTCCAGTCTGTTGCGAACTTGATGTCTGTGATAGACCTATGCACTCTTCTTACGTAAGTCTTCCACCTACTCACCCTTTTACTGCAACTCACTGTTTGAAGTTTATCAAGACCTCACTCGTTCATGCATGCCTGGCCTAGTTTCCGAGTTGAGACCACTGTTCCGAGTTTGCTTCCATTTGATCACCCCTTTCAGACAAATTGTGACATTAAACTCATGGGCGTCGGGCTCTGCTCCTGCAAGAAATCCAGGAGTGACCTCCGGCTCCAACAAAATGGACCTTGTGGAAAGGGTCGATGAATGTACCCTCGGTAAACCTCCCCATAGAGATACCCTTCTTGAAAATCCCATCAAGAACCTGGAAGGAGGACATGAAGGCACAAGGCCTTAAGAAATCCCTAATAAGTATCGAATCGATGGACGAGATCCCATTGGGAGATCTGTGGTCACTCACAACCATCAGATAAGAAGAAGAAGCTGGAAAGATAAGTACCTTAACCTTGATAGGTGTTGATCGATGGACGAGATCCCGTCAGGAAATCTGTGGTCACTCATGACCGTTAGATTTGGTAGGATAAAGTAGGATGTTAAGTGCCTTACCCCGGTTACTTTCTGTGTCTTCGTGGGTAGCGAAGAGATTGGGACCATAGATCCCCAAGGTCCATGAGAGCATCCAGACCGTTGATCTTTCCATGTCCAGGAAGTCGTGGGAGAACACACAAATTAGGAACCTGTCTGAGCCGTCAGATATCGACTGGAAAACCGGATATCCGTTGGATCTGTCAGGAGATACCCGAGGGACAAACCCCCAGTGAATAGGGGTGAAAGCCCCGAAATAGATCTGGATCGTCTGCTTAATGGAGGCCACATATCAAGAGATTTTCCACTTAGGGGAAATCAAGAGTCGAGTACTCGGGAGTTCTGGTGATGAAAGATCGAGGCATTCCATGGTAGAAACCCCAAAGTAGATTCGGGTCATCCGATTGAAGGAGGCCATGTGTCGTGAGATTTCCCATTTCGAGAAATCGGGAGTTGAGAACTAGAGAGTTCTGGTGATGAGAGATCGGGATGTCCCATGGCGAAAACCCCGAAGCAGTCGTAGACCGACTGATTTCGGGTGGCTACGTGTCGAGAGATTACTCGTTTGGAGAAATCGGGGATTGGGGATTCGGGAGTCCCGTTGATAAGAGGTCAGGCTCTCGCCTTGACAAATCCCAATGGAAGAGAGACCATGGTCATATGGGAAGAGGTCATATTGACCAAGGCACAACCCAAGGGGCTAATCACCGATTTAGGATTGTTTGGCACTTCGGCGTTTCGACACTCGGGATATCGAAGGGTATGTTCCCTTGTGCTCTCAAACCCCAAAATCCAGACTTATAAATATCGAGATGTTAACATGTGGTTAAGCTTCGATGAATGGACAGGATCCTCTCGGACGATCCAAGGTCTGGGATGACCATGAAATGTGAGGAAGAGACACCGGCTTTAAGCTGGGGCGCAAATGCGCATTAGGGTAAGTGGTGAGCATATCTGGACGACCAGAGTCCACCCGCCCAGATCTACGGCTGAGGCTTCATTCCGGAGCCCCCCTGCCATTCTGCCTTTAATGGGGGGGGGCGGAATGGTGTGGCGTGTGAAGTGGGACCCTCCTCCTATCACGTCGCCCTCTGGGTCATGTTACCCCTCTCGCCACCTGTACTCCATTCAATTGCGCGACAGGGTCGTTCCTAATGGTCATTCACTAACTCTATTGGGATTCGTCCCTATTGGCCAGTCACTAGCCCTGTCAGGGTTCAGCGGTTGTAGAGTCGAATGATTCGACATTCCTATAGAGATGAGGCGCGAAATACAAGAAGCGCCATGATTATTTGACCTGTGATCCTGACCCGCGATGACATGGGAGAGAGAGAGAGAGTTAGCTTACGCTAGACCTCTATAGATATTTCGGGGGCTTTCATTCTACAGAAATCAACGAAAACTTGATTATGGTAGTGGGTTCGTTACATTCGAGGACTGCATATCAGTAGAAAGTTTTGTTGTTTATATTGCAGGAAACTCATAAATACTTTAGGTACTAAACCACAACCCCAGGGACACAAGGATTGAACTCGTGACCCCCCCGCACCGAGAGAGTATGCACACATATTACCAATTGTTCTAGGACCCTTATCTTACAATAAAGCGTGATTTGGAGAAGTGCACAAGGCTATATTTACGTCTGGTGAAAATGGATACTCCTGAAAGCCACAAGGAATGCGATAAATTACTAAAATGAATGGATCAATATAAAGTAAGCAAATAAACTTGATGACCATAGTACTTTCCCCATGGAGCTAATAATTAGAGGTTCTTATTAGAGGTATTGTAGTTGAAAAGTAATTTAAGATTGATTCTCTAATAAGAATTAGAGGTATTGCATTTTTTATAAAGTTGTTTCCATTTATAATTTAAGATTGACTTCATAATAAATGTAATAGGTATTGTTGCTTTTCTAAAGTTGTTTCCATTGTAGTTCTAGATTAAAAAACTAGGAAAAGATAATTTATAAATAGAATCTTTGTTCAAGCATGCATGAGGTTTGAGCCTTAAATAAGAAGCTACGAAATGATAATTTATAAGTACCTGGATCTACTGCGATCCAGTGATCTTTGTCCACAAACAAATCTTCCATCTTGAGATTCCACAACTCAAAACGTTTCCCATTAAACTTCTCGATATCCTTTTTCGAATTGCTCGCCATTTCTTTTCACCAAAAAATCAATACCACAGATCTCCCACCATAACAAGGCTTATTACAGTCCCGAGCCAAACCCTTGACCACACAAGGGTCCCCTGAAGACAACAAAGCTCCGATACCAAATGTATATTTTAACCTTGTACAATATTTACTGCAAACGGATTTTCAGTAAAAGAACTTAAAATATACAATGACAAATACAAACATTACACAGAGACTTTTCCCCTGGAAACCCAAACCGGGAAAACCAACATATTCTATATTCATTCATAATGATACATTGTTTACAATATAATATACATATAGGAGCCAGCGGTATCCAAAACCCTAACTCAATTACCTAGATTAGTCAACAACCCTAATTCATTTACCGGAAATAGAAAACCATTGGAAAAAACCATGTGCCAAAAAATTGCTCAACAATGGACACAAAAATCAAGGAAAAAATGAGACACATTTCCCGAGGAGAAAGGATGAGAAGATAAAATCTCTCAAACACTGAGAGGAAACTGTAAGCTTACTTTGTTCTTTCTAAACTAAAAATATACTCAGATGAATTAATTCTGCAAATGTATAATTGTATGTTCTGAGAATGAGTTAAGATTTTGTATGAGACCCAAAGTTTCTCTTTTGGGTGTCACAGTGCAAACTTGCCTAGAGCCAACTCCAGAAGTGCATAGATGAGCCCCTGAAACCCCAAATCTCAGGAGAAACAACGCAAGGTGTGTGCAGAGACCACTCAAGGAGGGAGGAGACCCTAAACTTCTGAAGAATGAAGCTCAGGAGAGACAGTGAAAAACTTACACAAAGTAGGCGCATTAAGTGCGCAGGAGACCTTTTAATGTCCATAGCTCAGGAGGGAAGCGCAAGTGAGAACTGGAGTTCACTTCATATAAGTGAAAATCTCAAGATAAAAAGCATGTGCAGGGTTGAAGAGGGGACTCAAGGAGTGTAAAATTCCTTGTTTAAGAACTGGTGGATGAGATTGCCTTGTGGGGAGTCGAAATATCCACAACCATTAGATCAGAGAGGAGGAGTGCACTCGTTAATCCCTGAGTCCTTCGGACTTTTTTAGTTCGACAGATTATATTTTTTTGTATTAAGTGAGCTTCAAAGCCCAAATTTGTGGAGTGAATATACACCGTATATTGATGGGTGAATGTGAGTAGTTTAATCCTCAAGGGGTTCGACGATTTGGAAATTTTGAGTCATAACTGACTAAGGGATAATAAACCCCGAAGTTTTGAAGTCCCAGAGTAAAGGACAGTCGTGGTTCTATTGATTGAACGATGACCATTAGATCTATGAGCCTTCATCCTTCAGAAGTTCAGTAGTTCGGCACTATGGTGAAAATGAGTCATAGCAGTTAAGGACTAAGAAACATTGAAGCTCCAAAGTCTGGAGTAAATCCTGACCATTAGTTGTTGGGTACATGTGTCCTTATATTTTCAATTATTTAGAATTCGGCTATCTGAAAGGTTGTGGGTGAAATTTTCTTGGGTGCGGAAGATTGCAATGTCCCAAAGCTCTGAGTCAATCCTGACCGTTCGTTGATGGGTGAACATGGACCAAAGATCTCCTCCCTTCACCAATTCGACTTTCATTGGTTCATGAGTGTGTTAGTGATCATGAGAAAGAATCCTTGAAGCCCAAAGTTCCATAGTTGATCATGACCGTCAGTTATAGGAGGAGTGTGGACCATTGATCTCTGAACTCCTTAGGAGTTCGACGATTCAGGTGTGTTAGTTCAAAGTTGAAAGGTGCAGAGAAACTCTCAAGCCCAAAGTTCCAGAGTGGATCTCCACTGTAGATTCTCGTGTGAGGAGGAATCTTTTCAGCCATCTGATTAAATTCATAAAAAATGACAAAGGTAGGTGGAAGGTAGGGTAGAACCCACATATTCCGGTCAACCTTGAATTAAGACCGATTTCAAGCGGTAACACTCCAGATGAAAGGAAGTGTTGGAGTTGAATAAACCTTTGGATAGTCAAAGTCCCGGAGCTTTGAATAATGCCTTTTTGGGTCAGCCCTAGGATCTATCCCACAATCACATGCATAACTATCAAGGTAAAAGGGCTAATGACTATGGTTAAAATGCAAGTCAAAAATTCTTGAAAAGAAAAATAAAAAGACAGTGAACCGATGGGTTTCTAAATTCTTAGATTCACAACTTGAAAAGGGCCCTACTATTTTTCCCCAAATTTGGATTTAAACAGAGATTCTATGCTACTAATAAATTCAGATTTATCAACAAAATCAATAGAGAATCCACGAGGAAATTTAAGATTTAAACAAAATTCAATGGGGATCCACCATACAATAAATTGAATTGTCATAAGATTTAACATGAAATCCACGATACAAAATTCGGATCTAGAATACAATTCAATATCGATACTGCCATATGTTTTGGTTTAGGATTTAAATGAAATTCAATAGAGAACTCACGATACAAATTTAGGTTTAATTTCTTAATTTTTTGTTGGATTATTGAGAGGGGGGGTGAATCAGTAATTGCATAATTATAATCCTTTTTCTCCAAATAATCCAAGTGTTATATCAATGTAGAATTATTATCCAATAATGAGCAATAAGAAATGAACAATCACACACATACACAGTACACCAGTATGTTTTACGTTGTTGTGAGTGGGAAATCCCCCTACAAACTAGCACTTAGGGTTTTATCATGCATACATAAAAGACCTAAAGATTTCTACTTTTTACCATCATCCCAAACCTAATCCCCATTATTCTTAAGCAAATACATAGTTAAGAAGATCAAGTGAACATACCTTATTTATGACGTTTGGTATCGATCCCTCTTCACGCTTGGTCTCTCTTTGACTGCAACTCTCCTCCCAAGGTTGACCTGCATTAACAAAAGACAAACAAAGAACTCCACATGCATTTGATCTATGGATTAATCGGTTAGATATTTAATCAATATGTGTGAAATAAACACTGAAAAACTCATATGGTGGGACGGGAAAAGTACTTCTTTATTATTAACTTCACTAAAGCAACTTACAATGATGAAGACGACCACTGCTCCATGAATCTGGTCCTGGGATCCTCTTTTACTATGCACCAACTGCTAACACACTTGCTTCTCTTCTTCGTTGAAATCACAAAATGGTTGCAGAATCTTGGGCAAAGGGGAATATGAATTCAGGTAGAGTTTCTCTACTATGATTTTTCTTCCTTTTCAAATGGGACCCCAACCCCTTCTTTTATAGGCTAGAAGGAGCTAGGTATTTAGTTGAATGACTGGTCATGCATGGTCAAAAGGTTTAGTTAACTTACCCAAAATTGTGTGTTCCGTCAACAACTTTCCATTTTTCATTCTTTTGTAGGTACACGCGGGTTGTAGTGGGTTAGCTAGAGTGTACACACAGTCTGTAGTGGAGCAGGGCACGTGGGCCTTTTAAAAAGGGTGTTTTTAAGAAGAGTTGTTCAGTACTAGCATGGAAAAGAAGGCATATGATATGGCATGATGTCAGGTAAGTATGTCTGGTGAAAATTAGGGTTATAAAAGATGCCCCCTGATGTGTGAGTTCATAAGAGCATCTGATGGCTGAAATACATTATTAATCTTTATCAACGTACCAAATTGGTGAGCCCGGGGACTAGAATTCGGGAGGTGCCATCTGCAAAATAACAATTGTCTCTCTAAGGCGGGCATACCCATGCTCAGAATGAAATAAAATCATGGCTACCAATCAAATACACTGTAGATCCATGTCATATAACTATATAAAGTGTAGCCATGAGCAATACACAGCGGATCTACATCTCAAAATCAAAAGGATATACATGTATAATATCTATCTTCTGGAAGCTGATAAGGCCTGATGGCAGGAGATAATGTCTTCAGAGCTCGAGCATCAACCTCAAAATCTTACAAACTTGGGTAGGAGTGTAATATGATTCTACAACTTCACTACCCAGAGGTCTTCGACAGCTCGTCAGTCATGGACTAGAGGATCTTGATGATCAGACTAGAGGCTTCATGGATTTCAAACAAATACTTGACTAGAATTTCAGGATGTTCGAGCATGAGGGAAAGAGAAACAATGTAGATGGGCTGACTCAGGTGTGGTAAAAACTTCCCTTGGACAATAGCATGACAAATTATGAGACTCAGGCAGCATGGCATTGACATAAGTTCATGATGCAGGAGGCAACACAAACTCTCCCTATGTTTGGAAGAATAACCGAACGGAGAAGGACACAACTCTTATGTAGCGAGAACAACTTCCTACGGTCATATTAAATCCCAGAGCTTGAATAACAAAAAAAAGGATGTGATTTGCCAAGGGCGACTCATTGTGCTGCCAGTAAAAAGAAAATACTTTTCCCTTCCTCTTTTTGGGGTATATTTGATTTTTTTGTCTTTTTCAATCATTTTGGAAAAAGAATAAAAGAATGCTATGTTACAAAAGAGGATCGAGTGTTGCAGACATACTATTTCCAAGAACACGGAACAAAGGGATGCTCAAGTCAAAGGGACATATGCAAGAAAAGGACACTCGAGAAAAATCCTCCAGGGGCCAAAGGTGTCAAGACGTAGAGGCAAAGTGCTACAGGGCTTGCGTATAAGGCATGCTTCAGATGGTTTAGTTGAGAGAAACATGGAGCCGACATTTGACCAAAGACACAAGTATGCAAACGCGGTTAACAAAACACACAATGGTAACGTCCTTCGATGTAACTTTAATGAGCCTAGAGAAGGTAAGCTCAACGGTTTTTCATATTTAGAGAGTCTGAAAAAATATAAAAGGTGACTTTGATGGGGTACCTTTTTAAAAGATAGTCTAATTGGCTCGAAAAAGGGGTAAACTATCACCGACTAGACATCTATCCAAAACCATTTTAATGAGTGTGATAAAGACAAGGTCACTCGACTATTTTTTCATTTTTAAGGAGTCTGAAAAAAGCTTAACTATGGACTCTGTCAGGAATGTTCTTCTGAACCATTTTAACGAGTGTGAAAGAATAAGGTCACTCGACGATCTTTTCAATTTTAGGGAGTCTGAAAAGAACTTAACTATGGACTCTGTGGGGGTTCCTTTTTCATAAATTTAGTCCCTCAAGCCTGAAAAAGGGTTAAAATTATACCTGAGAGTACTCTTCCAGAGAAACGAGGCTTCTAGAGTATACCTTTGTTTGTACAGTTGACCATCCGGACCAAAAAGGGGATAAACTACCACCAGACAGACATGACTTCAAATTTTAGTTTAGTGAGCATGAAGTTCAACAAGATTGCTCGACAATCTTTTCATGTTTAGAGGGTCTGAAAAGAGCTTAAAAGAATACCCATTAAGTTTTGGGAGTCCGCTTGGACCAAGTAAGTACTTACTACCCCCTCTTGCATTCCGATTCTTCTTTTATACATTTAAATTCATTTTTTGGGTGGGCGTCGACCTTTAAAATGTCGACCCTACGTCCACGTGGGTTGTCTTATGACAGCCTGCGTGTACACGTGGGATGCCTTATGGAAGCCCGAGTGTACATGCTACTGTGATCAATACAGCCCGTGTGGACCCTCCATTTAGTGTAAAAAAAAGATTAAAAACAAGAGTTAAACCTCTTAAACTTTGTCTATTTGCAGGATGTATGTTCACTGGAGGGAAAGAGAACATGAGGATATTGATGTGTTGGTCGATGAGGACCCTGATGCTCTTGTTGCACTGTTGCAGTGTGGTTTGTTAAAGTTTTTCCATTGGCCTCTCATGTGAGCACAACCTAGGCTACTGAATGCATTGGTGGATTATTGGCATCTCGATGCAGAGGACTTTATTCTAGAGGGGCAGTCGCTGGCTCCAACAATAGAGGATATATACTTCCTGATTGGCCTCTCGAGGAGAGGGGAACCAGTCAATTTTCGTACCTCTCCTTTCGGGCGTCATAACATATTAGAGTTAATTGTACTCCATTGTGAAGACGATACTGAAAGAACAAGCTCGCAAGTGCCGATAAGCAAGATCTCTAACTTATCACTAAAAGTGATAGTGTTTCTCATTGGGCGGATTATTGGGTCTGCATATTTGCATCATGCTTCTCGTGCACACATGAATTGTGTATTTTAGCGCTTAAATGCACAAATATTTGACTGGAGCACCACCTTACTGGATTGTATGAAGAGGCAATTAACAGAGTGTCGAATGCGAAATCAGAGGAACTTCGGGTTTGGGATGATTCTTTGTGATTTCTTCTTTGAGAGAGTACCCAACTTCAGTCCTAAAGAGACTATACGATGGCACGAGGCCTCTCTCCCCACATTTTGCAGATGGGTGGAGTTGTTCTCGCGACAAGGGGTAGGGAGGACCATTGAGGCCTTCGATGAAAAGTTCTTTGCTTGGTGGGCATGAGAGATTCCGGTCATAGAGGACTACCCCTATGTCGTGATTGATTTCTCTAGATACCCTAAGATACCAGTACCTCCTGGAGAGTAGTGAGGAGAGATGGGTAAGTTTTCTTCGTTGTTTTTTTTTTCTTAAAATATATGTAATTTTTACGTCGTTTTTTTAATATATATATATCATTTTTTTTATACACCAGAGTATCTGACAAATATGTGTCTATTATATGCAGATGTGGGGCCAGTGTGACCAGTGGAATATGCAAGGAACAAGTGATTTTGTCGACTAGAGGTTGCCCTAACTGTAACCGGCAGACCAGCAGCAGCAGGAGTACCTCCATCCGGTGAGGCTGAGAGAGTTTTGAGACGAGTAGAGCAAAACTTTACCTCGCTTGCTTGCACAGTCCCCATGGCAGAGATCAAGGATCTATCATCATCTATGCAACCTCATGTAGTGGGGGCACCACGGACATGGGTCCAATGTTTTCGGCGTTTGGAAAACGTCGTTGACCATTACAATAGGGCCAACAGGCCCCGTCCATAGTTAGGCTGGACTTTTCACGTGTCGAGGGAACTACTTGTATATTTTGGAGGGCATAAGCCCCATGACTCATTATCGGACGTATTTTTGAGGCGCTTGTGCCCATGCATATACTCTGATACTTTTGATATTATATATGGATTTTTATGTCTTTTTGTATCTTATGGATTACACTTTCTTTAGAAATATATTTACATGTGCATGTGTGTGTCTTTCTTATATGTGTGCGAGATGCCAATCTAAAATTTGATTAGCTAGAGTATCTGTGACTTGATTTAATATCCTAGGAACATGAAAATATGTAATATAATCAAATCTTCGTTCTAAGAGACGTACCCTAAGGAACCGTCGGTGTAAAGTACGATCATTAACATGGTAGCCTCTATTTAACTGAGACACAACCAGTTGAGCGTCTAAATAAACCCATAGGTGAGAGATACCAAGTGACAAAGAGTCATGAAGCATCTCAATAACTGCGTTGTATTCAATGACATTGTTTATGGTGTCGCCTAAACATATACCTCCTGAAGATAGTCATTGGCCTTGAGGTGTAAAAATTACCCAAGATGCGGAGGCAAGCCTCCGAGTGTGTCGGTTGGCACCGTCTACGAATCCAATGAACACCTCTAATTCACTTGAAATCTACCATAGTGACAAAAGATAACATCAAAGATGAAACTTCCATAAAACCAAAAGAAACCAAAAAGTAATAGTACAAAGACTATACATGTGTTACAAAAACTTACCCAAGGTGACCTACCTATGAATAATAGTTCTTGAGGTAGAGATCATTTCTAGGCTCTGCCAAAGCATTTCCCTCAAAATCTACCAGATGATAAACGCCCTTTTTTAGAACCTCTTTTACAATGAAAGGTTCGAACCACATGGATTTGAACTTGCCTACCCCCAGGGGGTCCTTATTTTGGTCATAGACCAGGACAAGGTCGTCCTCCAAGGAAATCCGAGGATGCACAGACCGATCATACTAACACTTGACTTTTTGTTTGTGAGCTTCGTTAGCTAAGGCCGCATCATGACACTACTCATTGAGCTACTCGAGATATAATAAACACTCTTTAAGAAGTGAAATGTCTGGCAATAACTGTACTTCCAACTTTAAATATGGGATCTGGCATTCTATGGGAAAGACTGCTTCTAGCCCATAAACAAGTTGAAAAGGTGAGAAACTGGTTGTAGTATTGACAGACGTGCGGTAGGCCCATAAGGCCGAGTATAACATCAAATGCCAATTTGACTTGGTCGAATTGATCATTCGTTGTAGGATGGTATTAAGAGATTTATTGATAGATTCCACTTGACCATTCGCTTGAGGGTAGTAGGGTGACAAATGTTCTTTCCTCAACCCAAGATTTGATGTTAACTCGATCATCATTGTGTTCTGAAAGTGACTTCCATGGTCAGTGACAATCTCTCTCAGGACACTGAACCGTGCTATAATATGGTTAAACAAAAAGAGGGCGGCAGGCTCGCCATCATCCTTGAACGTTGGCATAGCTTCGAACCACTTGGTGAAGTAGTCTACTTCTACGATGATATAATGGTGCCCCCTTTATGAAGGAGGGTTGCAGGTAGTGTAATTAATCCCCCACTTGGTGAAGGGACCCACGGTGATGACAAGAAACATGGGAGCGAGATGTTCCCTCATCTTCCGTCAGAATATTTGACATGGGTGGCACTTCTTGACTGATGCGATACAATATTTGATTAGTGTCGTCCAGAAGTAACCAGTTCATAAAATATTTTGGGCTATTTCCAACCTAGACAAATGACTGCCACATGCTCCAATATGGCAATCACTAAGCATGATTTTCACTTCTTCATGCGTGAGGCACCGACGAAGGATGCAATCTACACTGTGACGATACAGAGTATCTTCAAGTATGAGGTAGTTCTTGGCCTGATGGCATATATGACAATGATCATCATGAGAAGCAGAGGCGGGGCATTTCAAATTCTGGAGATAGATAAGTATATCTCCATACCAGGGGTCTGAAGATGCTATCAAAAACATGTCTCCTTGAATAGGCGATTCTTCGGGCATAACATCACCTGACTCGACCAGAAGTTTTGAGATGAGTTCCGCAAAGACCAATGACTTTTTGGATTTCTCTGAAACAAAATCTAAGTCAAATTCCTGGAGGAAAACTATCCATATAATGATCTTTCCGCTGATTACCCATCCTGTCAACACGTATTGAAACAGATTCACAACGGAAATGGCAGTAATCTTGCGAAACAAAACATAATGACGAAACCGTTGGACAACATGGATTGCTGCCAATGAAAGTTTTTTGATATGAGAATAATTGAGTTCTGGTCCAACCAGGCCTCGGCTCAGGTAATAAATCACATATTCTAAGAGAAAATCATCCTCTTGAACTAAGACCATGTCGATGGTTGATTCTGTTGCAACCTGCGCATTCATCGACTATCTGGTCAATAAATGGCATGGGGAAATTATCTTTTGGACAGGCTTTGTTCAAATCATGGAAGTCCATGCATACGTGAATCATACCCTATTTTTTGTTTATCGGCACGAGGTTTGACACCCATTGGGTCAAATGGACAGGGTAGATAAAACCTGCCTTGAGAAGTTTCTCCACTTCAACCTTAATAGCTGCCACTTTCTTAGGATTAATCGGATGAAGCTTCTGCCGAACTAACTTAGCATCAGGATAAGTCGTGATTTCATGTTCAAAAATTTTTGGATCGATGTCTGGAATTTCCTCGTAAGACCAAGAAAAAATGTCGCGGAATTCCTTAAATAAATACGTGTAGATTTGAATATCTTCATGGGAGCAGTCAGCTCTGACGAAAACATTCTCCATGATGAAAGGGGTTCTGGAGATGTTTATAGGTATAGTTTTGACGATGGTTTTCATATTACCCTCAGCATAAACAACATATGTAGCCAAAGTATTGATATGGAAAGACCTATCTCCAGTCATAGTCGAGGTGAATTCCCCTACTTCAATTATGCTTAACTCTGGGGGGAAGTAAGATCTGTGATGGAGACCGTCCCAGGGTTTGTCGAGACTATTCATTGCTTCAATGATTGCTTCGTCTAAGGGAAAGACTAAGTCTAAATAATCTGTATCAGTGAGGGAACCTTGAGCCCAAATAGGCTCTAGAATCAGATCTAACTCTTGTGTGGGAGTTGGATCGGGGTCAATGAAATCTTGCTGGACTAAAGAGTACACCACTTCTACCATGAAAAAGGGCATGGACATACCATGGTGCTCTGTCCCTTCCATCGTGGTTGATGGGGAAGGAAGAATCGACGGATCGTTAAAGTAAGTCATGTGAAACGATGAAACTTGGAAAATCTCAACCTTATGGTGGTCAGATATGAACTTAACATCACCTTGAGGAGGTGGGTAATTGAAAGTACCCATCAAACATGGGCACAAACCAACCCCTATGTTGTCGATGCCAGATTGAGGGTGATCAATCATTGGGACTACAGATGCCCCCAATGAAGGGTCAGGACGGGAGAAGGACAACTGATCAATGGTCACGATCTGTCCCTCGTGTGGAAACAACAAGACCCAAAAAACTGTAGTGACTACTGCTTGCATAGCATTGGTCTAGCTCCTCCCTAACAAGAGATTGTATTCAAGAGATGCATCGACCACTTCAACCTAGACACACATGGTTTTCCCTCCTAACTGCATGGGAAAAGAGGGGATAGTGCCATGTGGTCGGAATGAACGACCATTGAAAGAGGTAATAAGAGTAAGTGACGAAGACAAAACGGGCTGGCCAATGGCCTTCCAACATGCCAAAGAAATTACGCATGTTGAGGCACCCTCATCAACCATCATGCGGAAAATGTTCTCAGTAAACGTTTTCATGGTGTAAGCCATGACTATCTGGAATGCTACATGGTAAGGGAGACAAGGTTTCAAGTCATTTGTATCAAGCATGATCATACCCAGATTACAAGTCTCGACGCATCCTAAAGTGGCTAACAGATCCTTTCTTTGGGAATGGCATCTTTGGAGAAATTCCAATGCAGACATCGTACAAGGGATTTGAGAAAAATCCTCCACCACAAAGTAGTTCTGGGTGGCCCTTGCATTTGGGTTGTGAGAAGCTTTCTTAAACGCACCTTTTGGGATGCATGTCATGGTTTCACCTAGCATCTTCTTGATATGAAGAGGAAGAGATGGGGTTTCAACTTCTTTACCTTTATCATAGGTGCTTGGCTTGCTGTAAGAATGTTGTCTAGTCGATATATAGGCATCACCTTTCATCATATACACATTTGCGGATGCGGGATTTTTTGAAGACGGAGGGGGTCCTTGGCTTCCCCCTTCTGCGCTTGTAGAGGCTTGAGTTAGATTTTGGCCATGTTGAAATGGGTTTGTTAACACAAAAGGATGTTGTTGAGACAATATCTTTTGGGCCTCTACAAGTCGAGGGCATTGGTGAGTCAGGTGGTATTCTGCGCATAGAATACACGGATACCTCGACTTCCTTTTTTCGGTGTTTCCCTCGCTAGCATTATTAGTGGTTTTCTTATCCCCCTTACCCTTCTTACATTGTTTCTTCTTTCCATCAAGCTATTGGGTGGCCTTTGGATTTTTTGATTGCACACTGTGTACATTTGACGTTTGGGTAGGGGGAGCATCTGGAACAGTAGTTTGGTTGGTCGTTGTATGTTGGATAAACAATTGTTGCAATTGTTTCATCAGTTGTTCAACGGGATTTGTTTGTGCTGAACCAACAATACCATCAACATGTGGCCCAACTCTCTATCTGGTTTTATCAAGTATTGATCGTGATGCATATGGAAAGATCTCGTACAATAGACAAGACTGAGAATAGATTAGCTCAAGCTTTTGAGCTCTCATGATTGCATCTTGTTTGGAAAACACTCCCGATGTTGCAACGTCTTTGGATAACTGTGGGACAAAAGACTTAAGGAACCACTCAAGTAGGAATGATGGTGGGACTGGCACCTTAATCAAACTCTTTCAACATCTCCACTCTTGGATGTGATCAGAGATATGCTCCTCTTTTGCTTGTTTAAAATTGGCCAACAATTATGTGCCAGTGTCGTATCTCACAGGTAATTGGAAATGGTTTAGGAAATCCATTGCCAATTCGTCGAAGGAAGAGTATCTTGAGAGGTTGAGCTCAATGAACCATTTCAAAACACTCCCAATGAGAGTACATTGAAACAATCGCAACTGTATGGATTCGTCTTTCAATGAATTAGATGAGCACCAAAGGTGAAAAGTAATCACATGATCTTCTGTATCTTCGTTAGGCTTGTCTTCAAACTTTGGTATGTCCAAAGGAAACTTCGTCAGCATAGGGGGCCAACGCGGATCATGATAGATAGGGTCGTTCAACAACCTTGTTAGGTCTGGCAAATGCAAGGTTTCCAGGAACTGTAGTTTGGGTTGTTGGTGATAACCATGGGAAAAGGAGCCTGGAGTTTGACTGGCACCAAGTTGCGAGGAAAAGTTAGGTTGTTGGCCTGGGCTCTGGTAAAAATCATGGCCATGACCAGCGTACGGATTTTGCATTTGAGGAGACATCATCGGTTCATTCTCAAAATAGGACGTAGATGGTTGGGCGTGCATTACATTCGGAGGACTTTGGGAAGGGTTGCCCCATGCCGATCCCATGGGCATAGGTACTGCACCTTGCCCGGGGTTTCATTGGTTGGGAAGCAAATTTCCCTCGATCGACATTCTTGATGAGGGAACTGATCCCTGCCAAGAATTCCAAGGTCCTGATGTGGATGAAGTTCTTGGGTGTGCCCCCTGTGTAGGAATAGTACCTTGCATAGGATTAGGTTGTCTGTAACCAGGGTTTCCCCCAGTCGAGAAAGCAGCTGACAAGAAAGCGTTGTTACCAAACGCACCGAACAAATAAAATGGTGTAGAACCTACCAACATATTATGAGAAGGTGGTCCTTGACTCCCTGCTCCAAATGAACTATGGTGTGTGTTCAGCCCGACAGATTGTTGGTGGGCACCACCGAGCGAAGGGGAAGAAGGAGGTATATGACCTCCTCCATAAGGGAAAGCATTAAAAGGGGATTAAGTTCCCCCCATGGGTCCTTGCAGAGGAGCGTTAGAGCTCCCTACCCCCAAAAATAAAGTCTGTAAAGTGGAGTAGGAGAGTATAGAGCTTGTACCTGAGCTAGGCATCCCGTATGAGAAGAGAGGGCCTGTCACACTCTGTATGGAAGGAGAAGTAGTCGCCGCCAAAGAAGGGATCTGACCACTTCTCAAGGTAGAAGTGATCGAGACCATGGTGGCTCGTACCGTTGATGGTGCATTAAGAGGTGGAACACCCCTTGTGGTGATAGTCGTAGTGGGAATAACAGAATTCCCAGAAGAAGTGGCAACATTTGTTTCCATTGCTATGTGTGACACTGTCTGGCGCTCGTAAGGATAAATTTGTACGATGATGGGTGCCAAAAGATCAGTGGTTGGAGTTTCATATGGACCAAGAGCTTCCACTCCAAAGTCTGAAATGGTTTGTTCCTCCTAATATTAGTCAAGCACAGTTTCTTGTGACCCAGTCGCTTCAAAAGACCCTTGTTGGTCTAGCTTTCGCCTTAGCGGTGGCGGGGGTGGCTCCAGTGTAACCGGTGGCAGGCCAAGAAGCCTTCATGACCGGCAGAGCTCATGATCCTCCACTGTGTGAGAAGATCAAAGACACACTAGGTATTTCTATTCATTCAAAAACAACACACACTAGAAAAAGTCCCTACAAGATAAAACAAGCAATGATTAAACTATTTGGAAGAACAATTATAACAACCAACACTAGAGAAACTTACAGGTGCAAGTGAAACTCGAACACGGAAGCACCCTCCAGGTATACTCTGCAAAGTATAGCCTAATGTCTATCCTAGGTACCGCGGTCTACCCTCGCAGTCACCTGTGTAAGTCCCTAAAATAATGGCAACTAGGTTGCCAGTGCGTGAACAGTCACCAGGCGGGTACAGCCGACAGTCGGGTGGACCGCAATGAGAAGGGTATCAAGCCTAAAACCTTTCAAGGGTATCGAAATAAAGTGGTTTGGAAGACAACTGAGGACCTCGAACGAATTCAAGACCCACGAAGCTCCGTGGAAAATGCAATCGACAAAATTCCAAAACAAGCCCTCTATATGCGTTCCCCACTATGCTTGGTTCGACTTTGAAGGGGTTATCTCTACTACCTTTCCACACGCTACCTCATGTTTAGCCCCTGTGTTAGAGGGGGCCCCGGATAACTTCCATGATACTAGACTTTTAACGCTCCCTAGCACAGACTCTTATGTATGTTTTGTAGCCTTGAAGAATTTCCTCTCCAACCTAAATCAAGGCTCTATCCTAGACTAGTTGATGGACCCTACAAACATAAATTCTAGTTGATTTTAATTAATCATTAATTTTTATGGATTGTCTTAAGTCAAAGGTTATGAAAGTGAAACTAGTGATGTTTTGAGAGACGAAAGAAAAGATAAACAGAAAGTTGGAAACAAAATAACTTCTTCTTGACAAAATTTCAATCAACTTTTCAAGGTAAAATTTTTCTAAGATCTTTGAACAGTAAACTCAAAATAGGATTTCACTCAACTACAAGCTACTTATTTTCCTAAGTAAACAACCAATAACTTATGATAGAAATTTTTTTTCTAGTTATTTATGCAAACCAACAATTACTTAATCAAACCAAGAAATAAAAGACTTTTTTTTTTTATTTAATGCTCACAAAGAAAAAAGGAAAAATGATGACAAGTAAAGACCAAGAAAACTTTTGGCCTAAGCACAGATCGCAAAGAGTTACTAACAATAACACATGAACTGATGAAAGTAGACTCTCACACTTGTCTAAAAGACCCTATGAAAGAAAAAATTTGAGGAAAACATTTTAATGAAAAAGAAATCTATTGTTGTGATCAAACCTAAGTTGTTGACTGCTATGACAAAGACCAAGAACCCTAAGAGATATAACTCTTGTCAAGGAAAACGATGACTACCTCTCCTTAAACAAAAAATTTCTCAACAGGTACATTGTTGACAATTCAACAACCAGTGTGTGCACGTGAGTTGTGTAAGGTCGGAGAGTGTGTACACGCATGTAGAACTTATGCAAGCCACGTGTACCTCTGCAACTCTTCAAAAATTAAAATACAAGTAATCAAGCACTGACATAGATTACTGGTATTGAGAACCAAAATCTCTTGAAGACTCATAAACTTACTTTGTCAGAAAAGAAAACAATTCAAGGAAAATTTCATAGAACAAAACCAATTTGAGGTGGTACCTAAGCTACAAACTACAAAAATAGAGACCAGAATGAGTTTCAAAAAACCCCTGAGAAGGATCACTTCTAACATGGAAAAGGATGACTACCTCTTTAATAAAAAAATTCTAAACCTAGCCATGCTACTGTCACTTCAGCAGCTAGCGTGTCCACATGAGTTGTGTGAAGGTTGGGCACGTGTACACGCATGCATGCCTTATACAGGTTGCGTGTACCTCTGTGACTTCCCAAAAATAAAATGCAAGCAAGCAAAGAAAGTAGGGAATACTGGTATGGAAGACCAGAATCCCTACTAGCTCAGACTCTTGCAGAAACTTAGAAAAAAGGTGATGAAACCAATTTAAAACTACCAAAAAGTATCCCCAGAAAACCTTAGAGATCCCCAGTATGGTCGTCAATTCTATTGTGAGTGGGAAATCCCCCTATGGACTAGCACTTAGGGTTTTATCATGCATGGAGAAAATACCTAAACATTCCTAATTTTTACCATCATCCCAGACCTAATCCCCATTATTCTTAAGAAAATACATAGTTAAGAAGATCAAGTGAACATACCTTATTTCCAGCATTTGGTATCGATCCCTCTTCACGCTTGGTGGCTCTTTCACTGCAACTCTCCTCCCAAGGCTGACCTGCATTCACAAAAGACAAACAAATAACTACACATGCATTTGATCTACATATTAATGGGTTAGAGATTTAATCAACATGTACGCAATAAACACTGAAAAACTCATATGGTGGGACGAGAAAAGTACTTCTTTATTATTAACTTCACTAAAGAAACTTACAATGATGAAGACGACCACTGCTCCATGAATCTGGTCCTGGGCTCCTCTTTTACTATGCACCAACTGCTAACACACTTGCTTCTCTTCTTCATTGAAATCACAAAATGGTTGCAGGATCTTGGGCAAAGGGGAATACGAATTCAGGTAGAGTTTATCTACTATGATTTTTCTTCCTTTTCAAATGGGACCCCTACCTCTTATTTTATAGGCTAGAAGGAGTTGGGTATTTAGTCGAATGAATGGCCATGCATGGTCGAAAGGTTTAGTTAACTTATCCAAAACTGTGTGTTTCGTCAGCAAATTTCCATTTTTCGTGCTTTTATAGGTACATGCAGGTTGTAGTGGGTCAGCTAGAGTGTACACGCGGTCTGTAGTGGAGTAGGGTGCATGGGCCTTTTAAAAAGGGTGTTTTTAAGAAGAGTTGTTTAGTATTGTCTTGGAAAAGAAGGCATATGAGATGGCTTGATGTCAGGTAAGTGTGTCTGGTGTAAATTAGGCTTATAACATACGTGGAAACCCAAATTGGAAGAAAACCACAGAATTATTTTTATTATATGTATTGAATAATTACATTCATTGGAAGCACCAACTTCCTTTGTTTTCCAGCTGCAACTGGAAGGAGGCTCCAACCCCCTAGTTTCTCAAGCTACAACCTGAGGGAAGATCCTACTCCCCAATTCTCTGGCTACAACCAGAAGGAGGCTACAACCCCCTAAGTTCTTTGGCTACAACCGGAAGGTGGATACAACCACCTATCCTTGCCCTGTCCAACTACCCTGAAGTATAAGTAGAATGTTGGAACCATTTTCAATCTGTCACTGTGAGATACATTGTTGTACAACTGTAACAACCTGTACCAATGACCTGTATCCAATCAGTACAACTTCCCTGTAACCAATCTGTACCTAAACTGAACATGTATCTACAAAAATTACAACATATACACAACCTATAGTGTTGCATCTCGTGTATGTATGCACCCTATATTTTATGCATCCCGCATATGTACGCTACCAAACTGTTATGTAGACTGTGTATTCCTTCTGAAAACTACGGTTTCCTTTTCTTGAAAACTTTTGAGCTTCTGTAACTTCTTTCACATAGATTTGTAACCTCCCACTGTATCCAGACTGTAATGGTTCCCTGTGCATGCATCCTCATATATAACCTTTACTCAAGGAAAGTATGTCTCTCTTTAGTCATGTGTCATACAGGTATGTGTAATCATGAACAAGTATAAAATCGCTCACATGATCTTAGTCATAAAACCCTTTCTGATATTAAATTTCTCAATACATCAACTACTACACAAATACAAGATCTCAACCATGTACCATAAATACCCTTAGCCATATGCCAAGAAATACAAGATGTGCCTCAATAAGAAGTATCAATGATAAATATACCAGCATTGTATTTCTGTATATATGACTTATACAGAAGATCCCATGTAGTCACTAGTCTCTCTAGGGAGAATTCTCAAATATCCATTTCTATTCCTCATGCATACATCAAAATCCAACTATTCATAGAAATAAGACATACCTTTTGAGACAATGGATGGATCTGATGTATCTGAGCACTTAAGACCTTCCTGGGAGCTTGATCTCAGAAACTAGAACCTCTGCATCTTCATATTCTCAAGTTTCCATGACTTTATCAACATGTACTCTCCCTATACACTGATAGCTCGCATATAACTTAACATGTACGCACCTTGTACACAAACAGCTCGCGTATAACTCAGCATGTACGAAACTTGTACACAGACAGCCCGCGTATAACTCAGTATTACGCACCTTGTACACAGATAGTCACGTACACCTCAGAAAATAGGGTTTTTCTGTAATTCCCAGAATTTCTCTATCAACACTTCGTGCTACCTTAGAAGTTCGCCACTTCATATGTATCCACAAGTATTTACGAGAAGATTTACACAATAAAATAGATATACAATTTGTACAAGTGTGTCTTTAGTGAGCGAGATTTGCCTCTTATTTATATCATCATGTAGACTCACACTTTGCTTATTTTAGGGCTTCTTCATTTAAAATAATTTCTTTTGCAAAGCACTTTGAACCTTAGGGTCTTCTACAAGACTCATGAGGGGTTCTCCAACTTCATATGGTCATAACTCTCTGACTGTGAGGAGTTATGTGATGTTCCACATACCACCAGAAATGGCATGACAAGCACTATCCATATAGGATAGTTTCATTGATAGATTCACTATCCTTCATCTCATTATTCCATAATTAATCATGGGTTTTCTCACTTTGCAAAGTGTCTTCCCGTGAGGGCTTTCACCATAAGGGGACCACTTTGGAGTTCATTCATCTTTACTTATTATCAACCATGACAAGACAATAATGAGTCATCTTTACATCAAACAATATTGGGTCCATTACTCAAAATTTTGTGTTATGGGGATTTCTTCAAGGGTTGACATCATTGACAACCAACCTTAATCAACAATATCCCCTTTTGGCATTGATGGAAACACTCTGATGCAATACTGAAATCATATCACTCATGCTCCCCCTGGAACCATGCCTCTGTCCAAACTCATGATCCCCTTGGAACCATGCCTCTTCCCTCTACATCTCATAAATATGCTCCCCCTGGAACCATGCCTTTGTCCTCTGCATATGATAAATATCTCCCCCTTTTTCATCAAAAGGAAAAAGTATTTTTCCATCCGGGGTTGCTCCCCCTGACTGAACTATCCTCTTATGTTGATTCCTCATGTAAAGATGTCTTCCACTTGTTCTTTTGTTCCCACATACTCAACTCTAATTTTATTTTCAGCAACCTACTCCCATAGAAAGTGATACTTGATTGGAATGTGCTTCATCTTGGAGTGCATCACTGGATTCTTCGAGATACTGATGGCGCTTGTATTATCACAATAGATTGGAATGGGCTCATCATACTCAACCTGTATATCTTTCATAGTTTTTTTCATCCAAGGAACCTTTGTACAACATGATGTGGTTGCAATATACTCTGCCTCAACTGTAGATAAGGATACTGATGATCATTTCTTGCTTAGCCATGATACTAAACACTCACCCAAGTAGAACTATGCTCCATTGGTGCTTCATTGGTCATCAATACAACCTGCCCAATATGCATCTGTGTAGGAAATAAGTGATATATCCTTTCCTTTTGGATACCATAATCCAAACTCTTTTGCTCCTTTGAGATATCTGAAAATCCTCTTCACTTCTAACACATGTGACTCCTTTGGTGCTTCTTGAAATCGTGCCACGTGTCCAACTTCCTGAATTACATTTGGTCTAGATGTTGTCACATATAGTAGGTTGGCAATCATTGACCTGTATTGCCTCTGATCTGTAGACTTTGAATCATCATATTTTCTCAACTTGCAACTGGTTTGCATGGGAGTGATAACTAGTTTGCAATATTCCATTTTGAACCTCTTTAACATTTATCTGATATACTTGGTTTGAGAAATAAATATTCCTTGGTTTCTTTGACATATCTGAAATCCCAAAAAGAAGGATAGTTCTCCAAGTAATGACATTTCAAATTCATTCTGCATATCTTTTGCAAATTTCTGGCTTACCCTGTCATCATCACTACCAAAAATAATATCATCAACATAAATTTCAGTTAATAAAATATTACCTTGACTTATCTTGATGTAGAGTTTGTTGTCTGCACTTCCTTTTCTGAACCCTACCTGCTACAGATACCTATCCAGTCTAGAGTACCATGCTCTAGGAGCCTGTTTAAACCATACGAGGAATTTTTTAATTTACACACATAATATGTGTTCTATGACAACTGAAATCCTTTTGTTTGTTTAATGTAGACTTCTTCTTCAAGTTCCCCATTCAGAAAATTTGATTTTACGTCCATCTGATATACTTTAACATTTTTGGAGCATGCCTAGGCTAAAAGCAACCAGATTGCTTCCATTCTAGCAACTGGGGAAAATTTCTCTTCAAAGTTGATCCCTTCAATCTGTGCATATCCTTTACATACCAATCTAGCTTTGTTCCTTGTAACTTGCCCATCTTCATTTAATTTATTCCTAAAAACCCATTTTGTGTTGATCACATTCTTATTCTTTGGTCTTGGAACTAGTTCCCAAGTGTTATTTTTCTCTATTTGATCCAATTCTTCATTCATGGCCTTATTCCAAAATTCATCCTTGTTGGTTTCTTCAAAACAATTTGGTTCGATTGTAGATAAGAGTGTTAGGTGTGTTTGTTCTGGTGAACAGATTTTTCTTCTAGTCTCAACTCCTGCATCTTTGTTTTCGATAATCTGATCTGAAGGATAATTCTTCTGTACTCGTTTGCTAGGTGTCTTTGGAAATACTTGTTGTTATGAACCAAATATCAATATAGCATAGAAAAACCTCAGAATAAGTACTCAACGCCTTGAAAAAGAGAGAAATTCAGATAATAAGCCTCTTCGAGGGGGCAACCTCCTTATGCCCACAT
>JZKD02S1668186.1:36208-66492 GCA_000966675.3 Picea glauca
TTGGTCCTTCTAGTAGCCATAGCCATATTTTTACTTTCAACATTTCTTGCCACCCAAAATGCATTCTCCAATGATTTGGGTTCCCAAAGGCAAACCTCATGTTGAATGTTATCCTTTAAAGTTCCCATGAATACATCAATCAAGTGCTCATCTGGAATATTTGTTACCTTTATATTCAATCTTTGGAAGTTCTCAATGTGATATGTAACTGAACCCTTTTGCTTGAGATTTATCAATTGGATAAAGAAGGTATTTCTCCTTGTATCCTCATAGTGTGCTATCATTTCTTCCGTGAAAATTGTCCAAGTGGAGAGTGATTTGCAAGAACAAAGCCATCGATACCATACAAATTGATTGGGTTTTAAATATAAAGAAGCAATTCATATCTTTTATGTATGTGGCACATTGTGTAGATCAATGAATTGCTCCATCTGAAGTATCCATGTGATTGGGTCCTTTCCATCAAACTTCCTCATATCGATCTTAGGAACGTGGTTGGTCTTCAACCCAAATTTGGAGTTTCTCCATTCTTGATTCATCTTCCTTGTGTCCTCATCATGAATTTCATGGGACACATTTTCACTTTCACGTGTCCTCTCTATTAGGAAATTTTCCATTCCTTCCATGATCTCCCTTTTTAAACCATCCATCTTAGTATCCATTATTGCCTCCAATTTAGCTTCAGTTGAATCCATCATCCCTTGTAGTTCATCTTTTGTCACTATATTCTTTTGTAATTCATTTATGTCCCTACGCATTTCTTCACCTTCATCAAGAGTCCAAGTAGGACTTTCTAGAGGCTTATTTGGTGTAGAAGTTCCCTTTTTTGGTGGCATGTTAGCCAAGTATCACTTTTGAACCTTGATTTTGAGGTGGTTCTGCTAGACAATCTTTCTTCTGCTGTATCTCCAAATTTCTGGTCCTTCTGGGTATGAAACTTTCTTTTCTATAGTTCTTTGATATTTCTTCTCTACAATGTCATAGGTATGATCAAAATTGGATGTTCCAAGTGGAACTTACGGTAAATTCCCCACAACTTGCTAATTTTTGGCCTTTCCAGGAGATCTCACTTGTATAGCATGCCCCACACAAAATAATTGATATAAAATTCTGAAACTTGTACCGTAAATACTACAGACTATACACTATCCAATGCAACTAGTCTCACTCAATTTGGATATTCTAGAAAGAATTTATGATTTTTTTACCTGGAACACCTTCTTGAGACTAGTCAATAGGACTAGTCAGATACCCTATCTTCCACATGGTGTATCTACAAATGTAAGATGACATAGAAGATGAAATTTTTACCACAGATATATTACTAATTTCTGTGAATAATATCCAGATTTCAAGGTCTGAAACATTACTAATGTAATATGCCCTAATTAAAGGGTAATGAGCTGCTATTTCTGTCGGTTTCTCTTCATATTCCTCTTCTACTTCATCTTCTTATTCTTCTTCTTCGAAAAGTTGTTCCATTGATTTGTTTTATTCTTCCTTTGATTCTGGTCTGCCTTTTTCATCAATTGTTACGTTGATGTTTTCCACAACTTTGTTCAATATTAGATTGTAACACTTATATGCTTTCCTTGTGCTTGAGTAACCAACAAGTACTCCTTTGTCCACATGAGAGTCAAAATTTCTCAGTCTTCCATCTTCTCTTTTGATGTAGCATTTGCTTCCAAAAACTTTGAAGTGCTTCACATTTGCTGGTCTTCCTTTCCATAGCTCGTAGGGAGTTTTATCAGTGTTGTTTTTGAGCATTACTCTATTTTGAATGTGAACTGTTGTATGCACCACCTGTGTCCAAAATATATATGTCAATTTGGAATCCATTAGCATTGTTCGAGCCATTTCTTGTACTGTCTTGTTCTTTCTTTTAACAACTCCATTCTGTTGAGGTGTCCTAGCAACGAAGAATTTCATTTTTATTCCATGACTGTTGCAGTAGTCTATAAATTCCTTTGAAGTGAACTCTCCTCCATTATCAGATCTCAAGCATTTGATTCTTGAATCGATCTCATTTTCAACCATTTCCTTGTAGATCTTGAAGTTTTCAAAAGTTTCTAACTTGTTCTTGAGAAAGCAAACTGCAGTCATTCTTGTATAATCATCAACTAATAACATAAAGTATCTCTCACCTTTTAAGCCCTTGTTGTAGTTGGTCCAATTAGATCAGTATGCACAATTTCCAATGGTCTTGTTGTTGAATATTCCTTTGATTTGAGCCTGGTCTTTGTTTTCTTTTCTTGTTGACAATACTTGCATAAAGTGTTGGTTGGTTTCGTGATCTGGGGCATTTCTGTGGCTGCTTCTCTTTTGCTGACTTTGACAAGGTTATCAAAATGCATGTGAACCATTCTTCTGTGCCATATCCAACTTTCATATTCCTTTCCTAGACAACACTTTTCATTTCCAATTTCACTTAACACATATATGTTGTTTGAAGTTCTTGCAATGGTATCGACCAATTTCCCTGAACCTTCTCTTCTTATCTCACACTTTTGTGAATCAAAAGTAACTTTATGACCTTGGTCATATATTTGAATCATACTTAGAAGATTGTGTTTCATATCTTCTACCAATAGAACATTTTGTGCATTTTTATTCTTGTTCCCAATTCAGACTATGCCTTCTCCAATGATTTTGGTTGAATTGTCATTTCCGAAGGAGACCGATCCATTTATTTCCTTTCGCAATGTATGAAATTTGTCTCTATCACCTGTCATGTGTTTTGAACACCCATTGTCGACATATCAACCATGTTTCTTCTGCTTATCTTGTAGAGAGACTGTGCATTCTTCATTTCTATACTGATCTTGCTTTCTTATCCATGTCGTTTTCTGAGGTTCTTGCTTGTGATTGTTGTTATTCTGTTGAGGTTCTTTAGAAGGGATTGTCATTCTGCAATTTTTGGCCATGTGTCCAAAATTGTTACATTTGTAACATTCCACTTCAATGCTGAAAGATTCAAACCTATTGTATCTTCTTCTTTGTGTTTCACTAGGTCTTCTTGAGTAACCCCTTTGTGTATGAATCTCAAAGTTGTTATTGTTCCTGTTGTTAGCTCTGCAATTCACAGCTTTATGTCCAAAATTATTACATGCATAACATAAACCAAAAAATATAGTTTGATACCTAGGAGTTGAAGATCTTCTGAAAGAAGGTTCTCTTATGAATCCATCTTCTTCTTGAGGCCTATCTGTCTATTGTTGATTCTGAAATCTAAATCTTCTCGGTGGAGGAGTGTCCCTGTAATCTTCTTTGTATATATTCCTATCCCCTTTGATTGTTTCTGCATAGCTTTTTGGATTTGTTTCTTGCTCTGTTGTTTTGGAGCTTGATCCCTTTTCTGTCTAATTGTATCCGAGTCAGACTTGTCAAGATGAGATTTTTTATTGTTGATAATGTCATCCCAAAATTTTGAGCTATTCTGCATATTTTTCTTTTGAATATCCTTTCTTAGTGTGACAATCTTTGCTTCCAAGTTTCCACTGATCTTGTCCTTTCCTTCTAGTTGTTCTTTGAGTGCTTCTTCAATTCTTATATCTTCTTCTATTTGAACCTTCAGTCTTGTGATCATTTGTTCTAGTTCTTGAGTGTCCTTTTTCTTTTCTAGTTCTACTTGTAGTTTTTTGTTTTTCTTCTTTTCTCTTCTGATAACTTCTATGGCACACATTAATTCTTCTTGATAGTCAACTTCTACCTCTTCAATTTTGTCTTTGACCTCTTCATATCCTTCTTCGGCTTCTTCTTATTCTTCTTCGGAGTCTTCTTTGTCAAAATCTTTTACTACCATGAATAGAACTCTTCCTGTCTCACTGTCACTGATTTCATCTTCATCTGATGATTAGATGTCTTCTTTGATGCATACGATTTTCTTGCAATCTTTCTTTGTAGTTATTTTGCCTTTATATGTGTGTTTGCCTTTTGAGTAACCTTCATCATTTCTCTTTTTCTTATGAGGACATTTGTTCGCAAAATGACCAATACCATCACAATTAAAACAAATTAAAGGAAGCTTACCTCTATACCTACCATTGGTTCCCTTGTTTAGTCTTTTGACGAAGTTGGCCACTTCTTCATCATCTTCCGAGATGTCGATGTTGTTGCTATATTCATCTTGTTCCTTTTTCTTTTGCTTTGATCTTTTGGATGCTTTGAAAGTTGTTTTTTTTACATCTGGATTTTCCTGTTCAATTCTCATTTCATATGTTGTGAAGATTCCATGCAGTTCGTCCATTCTTATTGATTTATGATTCAATCTTTCTTCTAGTGCTAATATCTTAGGGTTGAATCTCATAGGAAGAGATCTTAGTATCTATTGAACAATTACAGATTCTTCAATTTCTTCTCCCAATCCTATGATTGCATTCACTATTTCGTCAACTCTTAAGAAGTAGGCTGTAATATTCTCATCTTCCTTCATTTTTAGTTGTTCGAACTGACCTTTGTAAGTTTGAAGTTTTGTTGCTTTGACTTTTGTATCTCGTTCATAAATATTTCGAAGCTTGTCCCAAATCTCTTTAGCGGATTTATAATGTGCAACTTTTGTGAATATTGTTTCACTGAGACCATTCAAAAGCGCATTTGTATCTTTGGAATTATTCTGACCAAGTTTCAATGCTTTGTCATTTGTTGGTGGCACTGTTGGTACTGTGTATCCATCTACAATTGATTACCAAATTTCAAACGCCTATGCTTGTATATATGTCTTCATCCTTATACTCCAAAAAGCATACTTATGTCCATCAAAGTGTGGAATTTCATTTTTATATGAGTTGGTAATCTCCATGATCTACCTTTAAGTGGTTAAACTGATTTTTGAAGGAACCTTCTCTGATTCCAATTGTTGGATTACTAAGAGGGGGGGGTGGTGAATCAGTAATAGCATAATTATAATCATTTTTCTCCAAATAATCCAAGTGTTGTATCAATGTAGAATTATTATCCAATAATGAGCAATAAGAAGTGAATAATCACACACATACACAGTACACCAATGTTTTACGTGGAAACCCAAATCGGGAGAAAACCACAAAATGATTTTTCTTATATGTCTTGAAGAATTACATTCATTGGAAGCACCAACTTCCTTTGTTTTCCAGCTGCAACTGGAAGGAGGCTCCAACCCCCTAATTTTTCAGGCTACAACCTGAGGGAAGCTCCAACTCCCAAATTCTCTGGCTACAACCAGCAGGAGGCTACAACCCCCTAAGTTCTCTGGCTACAATCGAAAGGTGGCTACAACCACCTGTCCTTGCCCCGTCCAACTTCCTTGAAGTATAAGTAGAATGATGAAACCACTGTCAATATGTCACTGTCAGATATACTATTGTACAACTGTAACAACCTATACCACTGACCTGCATCCAATATGTACAACTGCCTTGTAATCAATCTGTACCTGAACTGAACATGTATCTACAAAAATTACAACAGATATGCGACCTGTAGTGTTGGAGCCCGTGTATGTACACACCCTATCTGTTATGCAGCCCGTGTATGTATGGTACCAAACTGTTATGCAGCCTGTGTATGCCTTCTAAAAAATAGGGTTTCCTTTTCTTGAAAACTTCCGACATTCTGTAACTTCTTTCACATAGATCTGTAACCTATCACTGTATCCAGAATGTAACTATACCTTGTGCATGCATCCTCATATATAACCTTTACTCAAGGCAAGTATGTCTCTCTCTAGTCATGTGTCATATAGGTATGTGTAATCATGAAGAAGTATAATATCCCTCACATGATCTTAGTCATAAAACCATTTTTGATATTAAACTTCTCAATACATCAACTACTACACAAATACAAGAGCTCAACCATGTGCCATAAAGACCCTTATCCATATTCCAAGAAATACAAGATGTGCCTCAATAAAAAGTATCAACGATAAATATACTAGCATTGTATTTCTGTATATCTGAATTATACAGAAGATCCCATGTAGTCACTAGTCTCTCTAGGGAGAATTCTCAAATCTCCATTGCCATTCCTCATGCATACATATAAATCCAACTATTCATAGAAATAAGACATACCTTTTGAACCAATGGATGGATCTAATGTATCTGAGCACTTTAGACCTTCCTAGGAGCTTGATCTCAGAAACTAGAGCCTCTACATCTTCATCTTCTCAATTTTCCATGACTTTATCAACATGTACGCTCCCTATACACTGACATCCCACATATAACTCAATATGTACGCACCTTGTACATAGACAACCCGCGAATAACTCAACATGTATGCACCTTGTACACAGACAACCTGCATATAACTCAGTATGTACGCACCTTGTACATAGACAGCCTGCGTACACCTCAGAAAATAGGGTTTTTTCTGTAATTCCGAGAATTTCACCGTCAACCCTTTGTGCTACCTCAGACATTCGCCACTTCAGATGTATCCACAAGTATTTACAAGAAGCTTTACACAAGAAAATATATATACAATATGTACAAGTGTGTCTTTAGTGAGTGAGCTTTGCCTCTTATTTATATCATCATGTAGACTCACACTTTCCTTATTTTAGGACTTCTTCATTTAAAATAATTTCTTTTGCAAAACACTTTGACCCTTGGGGGCTTCTACAAGACTCATGAGGGGTTCTCCAACTTCATATGGTCATAACTCTCTAACCGTGAGGAGTTATGTGACGTTCCACATACCACCAGAAATGGCATAACAAACACTATTCATCTAGGATAGTTTCATTGATAGATTCACTATCATTCATCTCATTATTCTACAATTAAGCATAGGTTCTCTCACTCCACAAAGCGTCTTCCCGTGAGGGCTTTCACCATAAGGGGACCACTTTGGATTTCATCCATCTTTACTTCTTATCAACCACGACAAGAGAATAATGAGTCATCTTTACATCAAACAATCTTGGGTCCATTACTCAAACCTTTGTGCTACAGGGATTTCTTCAAGGGTTGACATCAATGACAACCAACCTTAATCAACATTTATCAATGAATAATACACTATTAAATTTCTTTAAAATAATCTCAACTAAAAGCACCAAGCATAAGAACTTCAAATATGGAATAAAACAAAACCTTTTTGAAAACATAGACCATACACAATATCATTTTGAGTTTTACAAGAGGATCAATCCACTTGAAAATAGAGTTTGGAAACACTCGAAATTACAACAAAAATTTGAAAATTGTAAACACCTTAACTATTATTCGTTTGACAGCTATTGTAACAAAATGGCATTAAGACTTTCTATTGGTTCTACAGTTTCCAAAATGGCATTAAGACTTTCTGTTGTTTATATGGTAAGAAATATGTTTATATGGCATATCGGCAGAAATTTATGTTGTTTATATGGTAAGAAATATGTTTATATGCAGCTTGCAATAATTAGAAACATCCTCTATATTAGGGAGAGAGATAGATCACTGCAATTCAGAGTATGCTTTATCACATTGTCATTTGTCAACATCCTCTTTAGTATAGATCACTGCACTTCAGTGTATGCTTTATCACATTGTCAACATCCTCTATAGTATAGATCACTGCACTTCAAAGTATGTTTTATCACATTGTCAAGATTGGAATTCCAAAATAAGAAACTGGGAAAAGCTCATTTATAAATCTCTGTTCATGCATGAGGTTTGAGCCTTAGATAAAAAGATGGGATTTATAAATGTAAGCTTTGTTCATGCATGAAGTTTGAGCCTGTTCATACCTGAGGTTGAGTCATAGATAATCATTTAAGCTGGCAAAAGCTAATTTATAAATGGAAACATTGTTCATATTTGTTTCTGAAACCGAACTTCCAACTTCTGTGTGGGATCTGCCCTTTAAATGTCTGTGCTTTTTTTACTGTGTGGGATCTGTCCTTTTTAAAAATTGTAAGCCTCTTGCTATAGATTATTGGAAGATCGTAGTGTAAATTATTATCAACTTTAGCTTATGAAAATGTTATATCTAATACAAAAGCAGTGATTGTATTGGAAATTATGTTAGTTTTCCGTGAAAAGTTGTGTGAAGAAAAGAAATCGAATTATTATGGACTTTCCACATGTTAAATTATAATTGTGTTAAGGGTTTTATTTGGTGTGACATTCCATTCATAACAATGTTAATGTGTTTAAGTTGGTGGGACATTTTATTAATAACAATAATAATAAGGGTTTAGGGTTTTTATTTCTGGTGGTGGGGTAGCATATTTATTATTTTTTTCATGGTGTTTAATTCCTGCAAAGTAGACTTTGACTGGTTGGTTGTAATAATCTTAGATAAACAATAATAAGATACATTCCTCTAGATCTTAAAAAGCAATAAGCAATAATAAGATAAGGAAGGTAAATAGATTTTTCATTATTATAAATTAAAAAGTTATAAAATAATGTTAAAATTTATATAAATTTAATAACAATATATTTTAAATATAATAATTTTGAAGTTTATAATAGTATTATTTTAATAATTAATGAAATGTTGAATTTAACAACAATGTTTTTGAAAATTATAATAATATAAAAAATGATTTTAATAATTTATTAGTTATAAATTGAGTGAGTGATGATCATTATTAAATTATAATTGTGAAATGGGAGTTTATTTGATGTGACATTACATTAAGAACAATTAAAATAAAAATTGATTTTTTGATAGTTGTGAATAAAAAATTACAAAATATAATAATATATATAATTTATTTTTAAGATTAAGGTCAAGCCAGACACCAAATTGGTGTATGACAAAGTGATTTGACTAGTAAAATGATGAATTGGAATTTATATTTTAATAATTAATGATATGTTGAATTTAACAATAATGTATTTCAAATATAATAATTTTGAAAATTATAATAATATTAAAAATTGATCTTAATAATTTATTAATTAGATTGGGTAAGCTTTGATCATCATTAAATTATAATTGTGACATAGATCAACTTGTTTTGTTAAGAGTTTTGTTTGGTGTGACATTACATTAATAACAAGGAAAGAAATGGAAAGTTGGTTTTTCATCATTATGAATAAAACAAACTACAAATAGTGATGGGTTAGAATTTATATTTTAATAATTAAGTATATGTTGAATTTAACAACAATGCATTTCAAAAATTTTGAAAATTATAATAATATCTAAAATTAATCTTGATAATTTATTATTTAAATTGATTGAGTCATGATCATCATTAAATTATAATTGTGACATAGATCACCTTGTTAAGGGAGTTTATTTGATGTGACATTACATTAAGAACAATAACAAAAATAGAAAATTGATTTGTCATTATTATGAATAAAAAAACCTACAATATAGTGATGGTTTATGTTGATTTATCCTATAACTCAAACATTGAGATTAAAAACCAATAATCCATTTCAAACATAAATTTATACATGCTGTTATAAATTTCAGAATTATGCAATTTACTTAGAGCTGACTTATAACATCAGAAAATCACAGCAAAAACATACAGGAAACCAAGCATAAAAATAGGAAAACACCAAATGTAACCTAGAAACCCTAGTGTGGGGAAAACCAGCTAAAAGGGGCTTTTATTGGGCATACATGACAATATTTACAACAATAGAATAAACTAAAATTCCTTACAAATTTCTCAACAAACTTTACAATTCGCAATAGAAAAACTCGCCCAATTGTTAGTTGTATGGCCCATCAAGTTCTGTCCTTGTACAACTTGGTCTGTACGACCTAGGTACGACTCAGGTACGACATGTATGACATGTACAAATTCAACATGTTGTACGACCTGTTTTCTAGTGTTGGTATGGCCTGCAAGCAACCCTCTTGCCTGAGAAAACGTGGCCTATACTTGGCCTACTCCTCTTTGTGATCTGGATTTATGAGAAGAATGAACAGAATAATACACTGAATACAATAACAAAACGATAAAGAGAGCAACAATATATATAAAGTGAACACTAACTTCTATTGAATAAATAAAATAGGTTGAACTGTAAAACTGCAGAACTGAAAACAACTTGCTCGAATGGTGGTAGTTATCTTTGAGAAGAGATGTGGCTGCTACACGCATCTGTTTAAGAAGAATGATTACAATCAGGATCCAAAGGCCCTTTTAACATTACTAATGAATGCAAAATCCCTAGATATCCAAAAACCTAACCTTATTAGATGAAACACCAAAAGTTATGTGGGCCTCGATGGGTAAGTTGGTACCTCAACTTCTTGGGGTCGTAACTTTTGCATACGACCTCTGTTTAAGGTGCGTGATATCTCGTTGGAAAGGTATTCTTGATAAATTCGCATTATGTCATCAAACTTTGACTACGTCTATAGTTTGAGTGTGGAAAGCCAAAAAAACATTGTTTAGGGCCCCAAAACAGCCCTGGAAGTTCATAAAGATGTGTTGACATGAAAATTTCTAAAATAATTCAGTTGGATTAGGTGGGTGGCCACCAGTATCCACCTGGAAGATGTGTAGGGATTCAGACAACCCCAGAAGTGTAGAACACACAATTACAAATAAGTACAGAAGACCGTGTTGAACTAAAAATTATCAAGAGGAGTCAGTTGGAATGGGTGGGTGGCCACCAATATCCACCTAGATTAGTCCTCCCCCCTTAGGAAGCAATGGTGTCCATTGCGTTGAGTTCCCCCATCAGGTGAGGAAACTTCTGCTAAATTTGGCCTCAGGTGAGCCACTTTCCTTGGTGTAGGAGTTGCCCTGCCTTGAAAACCCGATAAATATGGATCCTCTGCTGGCGCGTGCCCTTGACTTGTGTGTCCACTATCTGATCAGTGGATGCATGTTCCATACAGTCAGGGTTGAGCTCTATTGGTGTTAATTGTTTCGTGATCTTTGAGGTGTCCAATAATGGTGGAAAATATTGTCGAAGGAGGTCCACATTGAAAACTGGGTGCAAGCCAAGGAAGGGTGGAGTGTTGAGCTCAAAAGCATTGCTACCCACAACCTTGGTGATAGTGTAAGGCCCATAGCAAAGTGGGCATATATTCTGATAGGGCCTTGTAAGGCGCTCTTTCTACAAATGTAACCAGACCTTGTCTCCCACCTTAAACTAGTGCAGTACCTGGTGTTGATCATGATGTTGCTTGTACTTAGCATTGGCTTTCTACAAAATCTCATGGACCTGTTGGTGGATGTGTTGAATCCACTCAATGAATCTGGTGGATTTTTCGGCCTCAAACTAAACATGGGAAGATTCTGATTGTGTGGTTGCAACATGTAGTGCAACATCAATCAGACCTAAGGGTTGGAATCCCAGCCCCACCTAAAATGGTCTATGGTCGGTGGAGCTATGGAGAGCCCTGTTGTAGTTGTGTTGAACATATGTAAGACTCTCATCCCATGTACGTGGATGCGTAGAGTTGTACATGTGCAGGATGTTCATAATGATTTGATTGACGACCTTTGTTTGGTCGTTGGTTTGGGGGTGGAAATAAGTGGATTTAGTGAGCTTGGTGTCAAACAGTGATCAGAGACTCGACCAAAATGTGTTGAGGAACTGACTGTCCCAATCTGAGGTGATGGTTTGTGGTATCCCAAAATGGACCCACACTCGTTCGAAGAAGAGCTCGATAGTATCTGCCGCTTTGATGCTCTTCTTATAGGTTGTGATAATGGCCATCTTCGAAAACCGATCAACCACTAAAAATACACAATCATTGTCGTTCTTGGTGGACAGAAGGACAACCATATAATCCATCAAGATGGATTCCCAAAGCTTCTCGGGAGTAGGAAGAGGGGTTTATAATCCTTGCTTCTTGATGGCTGGCTTGGAAATGGCATAGGAAATACAAGATATGATATACTTTCTAACGTATTGTCGAAGTTTTGGCCAATCAAAAGGATTCTATAGAATGACCACAGTTTTCTCCATGCTAAAATGTCCCGCCATCTAACTGTAGTGAGCCTCCCAAATCATATTTTCACACTCTCTTGTGGGAACAAAGAGGTGGCCCAGATGGCATAGCATTCCGTCATGGATGTGAAAATTGGTGGCATTCGCTCTTGTACCCAAGAGCTAATAGGTGGTGGTGAAGTCAGGGTCATGTTGATAAAGTTGGGGCCACTCAGATTCCTCATGCCCACAGGAATGGAGCATTGTGGTGAGTGCAACAACGGGAGGGAGAATAAGGCATCCAATGACATGATTTGTGCTCCCTGTCTTATACTTGATGTTGAGATGGAATTGTTGTAGGTATGTGGACCACTTTTGATGGCGATCATTCTGAAACTTCCCATGTGTCTGTATGAACTGCATATTATTGTGATCAGTGTGAATGATTGTCTCCTTTCCCATAATGTAATTCTTCGATTGACAACATGATTGCACAATGGAATACATTTCTTTGTCATAGTTGGGGTATTTCCGGAGAGTATCTGAGAGTGTCTCACCATGGTATGCTACTCGATGACCATGTTGAGTGAGGACTATGCCTACAACATAGTCAAAGGAATCAATCTCAATCGCAAATGGTTGTTTCGGATCACGTAAGGAGAGTACTAGAGATGATCATCAAATGTTTGTTGGTGTGCCTTCCCCCATGAAAAAATTTCCTTTCCATCACCCTTGGTTAATTGGTTGAGGGCCCATGCAATATGGGAGAATTCCAACACGAACCTTCGGTAGAAGTTGGAAAGTCCCAAGAAGCTCCAAATCTCGTTTAGTGTGGTCGGAGTTGGCTAGTCACGAATGACTTGGATCTTAGCAGGATCCACATGTACCCCATGCTCATAAACAATGTAGCCCAAGTATTGGACCATGTTCATATCAAAGGAGCATTTTTCCAAGTTGGCATATAACTTGTGTTGTCGCAGAGTGCCCAAAAACTGTTGAATATGTTGCATGTGCTCCTCCCAAGTCATGTTGAATATTAGGATGCCATCCATATATACCACCATAAAAGAGTTGGCGAAGGGTCTCAATACATCATCCATTAATTTCATGAAAGTTTTTGGTGCATTTGTTAATCCAAAGGGCATGACCATCCATTCGAAGAGACCTTCTTTAGATTTTAAAGTTGTCTTCCATACATCAGTTGGTTAGATGGGAACCTGGTGGTAGCTAGACTTTAGGTCAATCTTAATGAAGAACTTTTCCCCTTGAGTTGGTCAATAAGGTCATCAATCTGGGGATTTGGGTACCGGTTCCTGACTGTGATTTTGTTTAATTCTCTATAATCAATGCAAAGCCGCTAGGTCCCATCTTTCTTTTGCACCAACAAAAGCGGGTTTCCGCAGAGGGAGGAGTTGGGTCGGATGTGCTCCTTTTGAAGAATATCTTGGATATGGAACTTGATTTCATTATTTTCTATCAGTGAGAAACGATAGACTGGTCCATTAGGTAGTGGTGCATCGGGGGTTAGTTAAATTGAATGCTTGAGTTGGCACTATGTCAGTACCTCAATGGGTGAGGAGAAGATGTCTATGTACTCTTCAATGATCCCGTCCACTTTCTTTTGCTGCAAAGAGAGACTCTATGCATAGGTCATGGATGTGGCGATGACCTTTTTCTTACTGCGAGCATGGATCACAAAGAAGATGAACTTCCTGGTCTACGAAATGGCCTTATTGCATTGCTTAGCAGATATTAAAGAAATATAGGTAGGCAACGCTAACTTTCGTATCTTGTACAATTGTCTGCCCAAAGTAATAATAACACTGTGGGGTCTAGACTCATACACAACATGTCGCTTCCAAAAATATGGCTTGCCTAAAATAACATCACAAACTTCAAGGGAATAAATATCAGACAATACCTCATCTTTGAAGGGCTTGATGTTGTAGGGCAGATGACACTATTGGATGACGCAGAGATCTTGTCCTTAGCAAAGCCAACCAATGGTGTAGGGATGTGGGTGTAGTGTTATCGATAAGTCCAACCGCTTGAGGACCTCTATTGCAATCAAGTTCTTCTGACTGCCACTATCCACAATGAAATGCAACAAAGTCCCCTTTACCCACATCTTTGAGTGAAAGAGGCATTCCCCTTCCTCTAGTTCTTCTGGTTCGCTTGGTTGGACTTTGGTGGTAGCAATAGTGGCACTGGGTTCAACATCAATTATCCTATTTCCACTTTTTGGATTTGATTCGGAGTTAGAATCTGCCTCTGACTCAAAAAAATTCAACTGGGCCACCAGTGACTGCTTGGAGCGACATTCTTCGATGCTAAGGGATTTTATGTTATTCACACCATTTTCTCGTGTCCTTCGATTTCTCATTACCCTTCTTGGATTTCATCTTGGAATGGTTTTCTTGAGAGTGAACATATTTTCCATGTCCCTTGTTTTGTGGGTTAGGGCCACCTTTTCTCTTATTTGGCTGTGAGGATTTTGCATATCCAAACTCTCGCCTCTTCTACTTAAATTTATGCTCAATATTGATAACATATCTATAAGACGCACCTAATGATGTGATTCCCATAAAATACATTTTTTTTTTAATGTATATATACAAACAATCATGGTATTTGAGCACCAAATGTCGTCTAGATTCTTTGATACCCAATTTGGTGCACAGGGTATGGAAAATATTGGTGAAATCTGGTACTGTCTGAACCCTTTCTTGACGCAGCATGGTCCATATTGGGTATTGGTCCTCGTAGCTTCCAAAATGGTAGTATTTCTCTTTAATGGAATACCTGAAGGAATCCCATGTGGGGGAGACTAAAAATGTTTTATGTTCCTCTATGGCCCTTTTCTCATAGTAAGTATCCCACCAATCCTTAACATGGGGGACAACCTTGAGGAGTACAAAAGTAATATTTTTCTTGTCGGAAAAATTGTGGACCGAAAAATACCCTTTCGAGTAGATTCATCCATTTATCTATAACATTTGCATCTATCAGTCCTTCAAATAATGGAATATCAAAATTTACATGTACCTTGAAGGGGGTTGCATGGTCGCTTGATATATGCATCTCCTGTGGGTAGTCGTCGAAGGATATGTGCAAAGTTGTCGACCATTTCGTTCATTTGTCACGCAAGGGATTCCTCGAGAAACATTTAAAAGGATCTATTGCTCCATCAACTTTCTTATCATCCCCCATGGTTTTTTTTCGAGCTCGACGTGGCCGATATTTCAAAGGATTTATTGGTTCAAGTCCCAACTTCTTGTACCCAAATCTTGTCGGGGACATGCACGAAGAAAAATAAATGAAAAATAGACTGTTGTGATACCACTGATCTGGATTTATGAGAAGAACGAAAGGAATAATAGAATGAATACAATAACACATATATACAAAGAAAAAAAATAGATATACAGTGAACAATAACTTCTATTGAATAAATAAAATAGGTCGAAACTGTAAAACTACAGAACTAAAAAAAATTGCTCGAATGGTGGTAGTTATCTCTGAGAAGAGATGTGGTTTCTACACGCATCCTTCTAATAAAAATGATTACAATGAGGCTCCAAATACTCTTTTAACATTACTCATGAATTCCAAAACCCTAGACATCCAAAAACCTAACCCTATGAGATGAAACGCCAAAAGTTATGTGGGCCCTGATGGGTAAGCTGGTACCTCAACTTTCTGTGGTCGTGAATTTTTCATAAGACCTCTATTTTAGGCGCGTGATAGCCCGTTGGAAAGGTATTCTTGAGAATTGCACATTATGTCATCAAAATCTGACTCTGTCTATAGTTTGACTATGGAAATCCAAAAAAACATTGTTTAGGGCCCCAAAATGGTTCTGGAAGTACAAAAAGATGTGCTGACATGAAAACTTCCAAAATAAGCCAGTTGGATTATGTGGACAGCCACCAGTATCAACCTGGAAGATGTGTAGGTATTTATACATACCCAGAAGTGTAGATCACACAATTACAAAGAAGTATAGAAGAATGTGTTGAACTAAAAATTGTCAAGAGGAGCCAGTTGGAATAGTTGGGTGGTCACCAATATCCACATGGATCAGTCTTCCCCCCTTAGGAAGAAATGGTCCCCATTGTGTTGAGCTCCCCCATCAGTTGAGAAAACTTCTGCTGAATTTGGCCCTGGGTGTAGGAGATTCCCAGCATTGAAAACTCGATAAATATGGATCCTCTAATGGCGAGTGTCCTTGACCTATGTGTCCACTATCTAATCAGTGGATTCCTATTCCATGCAATCAAGGTTGAGGTATGTTGGTTTCAATTTCTTTATGATCTCTAAGTTATCCAATAATGGTGGAAAATATGGTCAAAGGAGGTCCACATTGAACACTAGGTGCAAGCCAAGGAAGGGTGGAGTTTTGAGCTAAAAAACATTGCTACCCATAGCCTTGGTGATAGTGTAAGGCCCGTAGCGAAGTGGGAAGAGCTTCTGATGGTGCCATGTAAGGCTCTCTTTCTGCAAATGTATCCAGACCTTCTCTCCTACCTAAAACTGGTGCAATAATCAGTTTTGATAATGGCGTTTCTTATAATTAGCATTAGCTTTCTAAAAAATATCATGGACCTATTGGTGGATGTGTTGAATCTACTCAATGAATTCAGTGGATTTGTCGACCTCAGACTGAACATGGGAAGATTATACCTATGTGGTTGCAAGAGGTAGTGCAACATCAATGGGACCCAAGGGTTGCAATCCGAGCCCCACCTAAAATGGGCTATGGTCGATGGAGTTATGGAGATCCTTGTTGTAGCTATGTTGAACATAGGGAAGACTCTCATCCCATGTACACAGATTCTTAGATTTTCACATGCACAAGATGTGCACAATCATCTGATTGACGACCTCTATTTGGAAATCAGTTTTGCGCTGGAAAGCAATGGATTTAGTGATCTTGGTGTCCAAAAGTTACCAGAGACTTGACCAAAATGTGATGAGGAACCTGTTGTCCCGATCTGAGGTGATGGTCCATGGTATCCCAAAATGGACCCACACTCATTCGAAGAAGGGCTTAGTAGTATATATCACTATGATGCACTTCTTATAGGCTATGATAATGGCCATCTTCGAAAACTGATCAACCACCACAAATACACAATCATTGTCATTCTTGGTGGATGAAAGGCCAAAAATATAATCCATCGAGATGGATTCCCAATGCCTCTCAAGAGTAGGAAGAGGGGTGTATAAGCCTTTCTTCTTGATGGATGGCTTGGCAATGGAAGATGAAGTGCAAGATATGGTATACGTGTCAACGTCTTGTCAAAGTTTTGGCCAATAAAAATGTTTTTGTAGAACAACCAAAGTTTTCTCCACACCAAAATGTCCCTTCATCCAACTGTAGTGATTCTCCCAATTAAACTTTGTACGTTCTCTTGTGGGAACATAGAGGTGGCCCAGTTTGCATAGAATTCAATCCTGTATGTAAAAATCAATGCTATTCACTCTTGTACCCAAGATCTAATAGGTGGTGGCAAAGTCAGGGTCACACTGATAAAGTTGGGGCCACTCACATGCCTCATGCCCATAAGAATGGAGCACTGTGGTGAGTGAAACAATGGGAGGGTGACAAAGGAAGTCAACGACATGATTTGTGCTCCCTATCTTATAATTGATGTTGAGATGGAACTATTGTAGGTATCTAGACCAATTTTGATGGCGGTTGTTCTGAAACTTCCCATGTGTTTATATGAACTGCAGAGGCTTGTTATCAGTGTGGATGATTGTCTCCTTTCCCATAATGTAATGCTTCCATTGACGAAAGGCTTACATAATGGAATACATTGGTTTTTCATAGGTGGGGTATTTATGGAGATTATTTGAGAGTGTCTCACGATGGTATGCTACTTGATGACCATGTTGAGTAAGGATTGTGCCTACAACATAGTCGGAGGCATCAGTCTCAATGTCAAATTGTTGTTGAAAATCAGGTAATGAGAGCACTGGATCTGATCACACGCAATGCTTCAGATCATCAAATGTCTATTGTTGTTCCTTCCCCCATGTGAACATTTACTTTCCACCGCCCTTGGTTACTTGGCTAAGGGACAATGCAATATGGGAGAATCCTAACACGAACCTTCGGTAGAAGTTGGCAAGTCCTAAGTAGCTCCAAAGATCGGTTAGTGTGGTCGGGGTTGTCTATTCACGAATGACTTGGATATTAGTTGGATCCACATGTACCCCATACTCATCAATAATGTAGCCCAAGTATTGGACCTTGTTCATGCCAACCAATCATTTTTCCAAGTTGGCATATAGATTGTGTTGTCGCACAGTGCCCAAAACCCGTTGAATATGTTGCATGTGCTCCTCCCAAGTTTTACTGAAGATGAGAATGTCATGCATATATACCACCACAAAAGAGTTGGTGAAGAGTCTCAATACATCATCCATCAATCTCATGAAAGTTGTTGGTGCATTATTTAATCCAAAGGGCATGACCATCCATTTGAATAGACCTTCTTTAGATTTGAAAGTTTTCTTCCATACATCGGTTGGTTCGATGGGAACCTGGTGGTAGCTAGACTTTAGGTCAATCTTGATGAATAAATTTCCCCCCTTGAGTTGGTCAATAAGTTCATCAATCCGGGGAATTGGACACCGGTCCCTGACTATGATTTTTTTTAATTCCCTGTAGTCAATGCAGAGTCGCCAAGTCCCATCTTTCTTATGCCCAAAAAAAATCAAGCTTACACAAGGGGAGGAGTTGGGTCGGATGTGCCCCTTTTGAAGAAGCTCTTGGATATAGCACATGATTTCGTCATTTTTCATCAATGAACGATGATATATTGGTCTATTGGGCAACAATGCATCGGGGGTTAGATGAACTAGATTCTTGACTTGGCACTGCGTTGGTACCCTGGTGGGTGAGGAGAAGATCTCTCTGTACTCTTCCATGATCCCATACACTTGCTTCTGCTGCAAAGAGAGTCTCTTTGTAGAGGTCACGGATGTGGCGATGACCTTCTTCTTACTACGAGCATGTATCACAAAGAAGACAAACTTCCTGGTCTGTGAAATGACCTTATTTCATTGCTTAATAGAGATTAAAGAAATATCGATAGGAGGCGCTACCTTTGGTATCCTGTACAATTGTCTACCCAAAGTAATAATAACACTACGGGGTCTAGACTCATACACAACATGTCTCTTCCACAAATATGACTAGCGTAAAAGAAAATCAAAAAATTCAATGGGAGAAATATCACACAATACCTCGTCTTTGAAGGGATTGATGTTGTAGGGCAGAAAACATTGTTGGATGACGTGAAGATATCGTCCTTGGCGAAGCCAAACGATGGTGTAGGGCTACGAGTGTGGTGTTATTGGAAGGTATAGACGCTTGATGACATCTACTAAATTTAGGTTCTTCTTACTGCAACTATCGATAATGAAATGCAGTGAAGTCCCCTTTACCCATATTTGTGAGTGAAAGAGGCGTTCCCCTTCCTCTGGTTCTTCTGGTTCGCTTGGTTGGAATTTGGTGGTAGCGACAATGGAACTGGGTTTGGCATCGATGATCCTCTTTCCACTTTTTGGATTTGATTCAAAATCAAAATATACCTTTGACTCAAAAACTTTCAACTCGGCCACCAGTGACTACTTGGAGTGACATTCTTGGGTGCCAGGGGATTTTATGGTATTCACACCATTTTCTGGTGTTCTTCTTCAACTTCTCATTACCCTTCTTGGATTGTGGCTTGGAATGGTTTTCCTGAGAGTGACTATCTTTTCCATGTCCCTTGTTTTGTGGTTTGGGGCCTCTTTTTCCGTGCTTCGGCTATGAGAATTTTGCAGATCCAAAATCTCGCCTCCTTTGCTTAAATATCTACTCGATCTTGATAGCAAATTTATAAGTCGCACCTAATGATGCGATGCCCAGAAACTCCATTTATATTTGAATGTGTATATGCAGACAGTCGCGGTATTTGAGCACCAGATTTTGTACAGAGTCTTTGATACCCAATTTCATGCGCAGGGCATGGAAAATATTGGTGAAATCTTGTACTGTCTGGTCCCTTTCCTAACGCAGCGTGGTCCATCTTATGTGTTGGTCCTTGTATCTTCCAATAGGGTGGTATTGTTCTCTAATGGCATCCCTGAAGGAATACCATGTGGGAGCGACCAAAAATATTGCATATTCCTCTATGGCCCTTTGCTCAGAGTAAGTATCCCACCAACCCTTAACATGGGGGATGACCTTGAGGAGTGGAACAGTAATATTTTCCCCGTTGGAAATATTGTGGACTGAAAAATACCCTTCGAGCATATTCAACCATTTATCTACACCTTCTACATATATTAGGCCTTCAAATAATGGAATATCAAAATTTACTTTTACCTTGAAGGGGGTTGCATGGCCGCTTGATGACAGTGCATCTCCTGTGGGCAATGTCCGAAGGATCTATGCAAAGTTGTCCATTATTTCATTCCTTTTTCGTGCAAGGGATTCCTCAAGAAACATTTTAAAAGGATATCCTACTCCATCATATTTCTTCTTGTCCCCCATGGTTTGTTTTCAGGCTCGGTGTGGCCGATCTTGCAAAGGCTCGACTGTTTTGAGTCCCAACTTCTTATACCCAGATCCTTTCGGGGACATGCACGAAGAAAAATAAATGAAAAGTAGATCACTTTGATACCAATGATCTGGATTTATGAGAGAAACAAAAGGAACAATAGACTGAATACAATAACACAGAGATACAAAGAACAACAACAGATATCCAGTGAACAATAAATTCTATTGAATAAATAAAATAGGTTGAAACTGTAAAACTACAAAACTAAAAAGAACTTGGTCGAATGGTAGTAGTTATCTCTGAGAAGAGATGTGGTTGTTTTTCTCATTTGTCTTAGAATAATGGTTACAATGAGGCTCCAAAGTCCCTTTTAAAATTACTCATGAATGCAAAAACTCTATACATCCAAAAACCTAACCCTAGGAGATGAAACGTTAAAGGTTATGTGGGCCCCGATGGGTAAGTTGGTACCTCAACTTTCCGAGGTTGTAAATTGTTCATATGACCTTTGTTTTAGGCGCGTGATAGCCCGTTTGAAAGGTCTTCTCGAGAAATACACATTATTCCATAAAACTATGACTTTGTGTATAGTTTGACTATGGAAATCCAAAAAAACATTGTTTAGAGCCCCAAAACGACCCTGGAAGTAGAGAAAGATGTACTGACACGAAAACTTCCAAAATAATCCATTTGGATTAGGTGGGAAGCCACCAATATCCACGTGGAATATGTGTAGGGATTTAGACAATGCCAGAAGTGTAGAACCCAAAATTACAAAGAAGTACAGAAGAATGTGTTGAACTAAAAACTGTCAAGATGAGCCAATTGGAATAGTTGGGTGGCCACCAATATCCACATGGATATTTCCTCCCCCCTCATGAAGCAATGATCTCCATTGCATTGATTTCCCCCATCAGGTGAGGAAAATTCTTTTGAATTTGGCCCCGGGTGAGTCACTTTCCTTGGTGTAGGACATGCCCTACCTTGCCAACCCAATAAAATTGCATCCTCTGTTGGCGCATTCCCTTGACCTTTGTTTCCACTATGTGATCAGTGGATGCATGTTCCATGCAATTTGGGTTGAGCTCTATTGGTGTCAACTATTATGCGATCTCTAAGGTGTCAAATAATGGTGGAAAATATGGTTGAAGGAGGTTCACATCAAACACTGGGTGAAAGCCAAGGAAGGGTGGAGTGTTGATCTCAAACGCATTTCTACCCATAGCCTTGGTGATAGTGTAAGTCCCATAGAGAAGTGGGCATAGCTTCCAATGGGGCCCTGTAAGTCACACTTTCTGAAAATGTAACCAAACCTTGTCTCCCACCTGAAACTAGTGCAGTACCCAGTGTTGATCATGGTGTTTATTTTACTTAGCATTGGCTTTCTGTAAAATATCATGGACCTATTGGTGGATGTGTTGAATCCACTCAGTGAATCTGGTGGCTTTGTCGGCCTTAGACTAAACATGGGAAGATTTTTCCTATGTGGTTGCAAGAGGTAGTGCAACATCAATGGTACCCAAGGGTTGGAATCCCAACCCCACCTAAAATTGGCTATGGTTGGTGGAGTTATGGAGAGCCCTATTGTAGTTGTGTTGAATATAGGGAAGACTCTCATAACATGTACGTGGATTCTTAGAGTTGTACATGCACATGATTTTCACAATCATATGATTGACGAACTATGTATGGCCATTGGTTTGGGGGTGGAAAGCAATAGATTTATTGAGTTTGGTGTCCAAAATTGACCAGAGACTCGACCAAAATGTGTTGAAGGACATGTTGTCCCAATCTGAGGTGATGTTTTGTGGTATCCCAAAATGGACCAACACTCATTCAAAGAAGATCTTGGCAGTATCTATCGCTACGATGCTCTTCTTGCAGGCTGTGATAATGGCCATATTCGAAAACCAATCAACCACTACAAATACAAAATCATTGTCATTCTTTGTGAATAGAAGGCCAGCCATATAATCCATCACGATGGATTCCCAAGGCCTCTCGGGAGTAGGAAGAGGGGTGTATAAGACTTGATTCTTGATGGCGGGCTTGGCAATGGCATAGGCAGTGCAAGATCTGAAATACTTGCTGACGTCTTGTCAAATTTTTGGCCAATAAAAATGTTTCTGTAGAATGGCCACAGTTGTCTTCATGCCAAAATGTCCTGCCATCCTACAGTAGTGATTCCCCCAAATCCTATTTGCACACTCTCTTGTGGGAACATAGAGGTGGCCTAGATGGCATATAATTCCATCCTGGATTTGAAAATCGGTGACATTTGTTCCTGTACCCAAGAGTTGATAGGTGGTGGCGAAGTCAGGGTCATGCTGATAAAGTTGGGGCCCCTCAGATGCCTCATTCCCACAGGAATGGATCATTGTGGTTTGTGAAACAATGGGAGGGAAACTGAGGCATTTAGCGACATGATTTGTGATCCCTTTCTTATTCTTGATGTTGAGATGGAACTGTTGTAGGTATGTGGACCAATTTTGATGGCGGTCCTTCTGCAAATTCCTCTGTGTCTGTATGAAATGCAGAGGATTGTGATCAGTGTGGATGATTGTCTCATTTCCCATAATGTAATGCTTCCATTGACGACATGCTTGCATAATGGAATACATTTCTTTGTCATAGGTGTGATATTTTCGGAGAGTATCTGAGAGTGTCTCACCATGGTATGCTACTGGATGACCATGCAGAGTGAGGACTATGCCTACAACATAGTCTGAGGCATCAATTTTAATCTCAAATGGTTGTTGCAGATCAAGTAAGGAGAGTATTGTAGTTGATCACACATGATTCTTCAGATCATCAGCTTACAAAATTAGATCGATCTTATAGTCACATCAAGTAGTAACAAAAAATAACAATGTTCAAACATGATATCACCCAACCAACTATGAAACCCCTTACCTAGACCTACTAGGTACCTATTTATACATATTTTTGGCTTACCAACCATTACATTCTCTTACCAAAACCCTAAGCCTGTCCTGGTTAGGTCTTCTTGCATGTGTGCCTCACATTCCTTCCTCTTTTGCATGCGTGCTTGTTTTACACGTGTTTATCCTTCTGCATGTGCATTCTCCTCCCACGTTGTGCCTTTCCCTCAAATATAGCCTACTCCCAACACTTGGCTAGTTATAGTTATATTTATAGACTGAGGGAAACATGGGTATTACACTACTTCTCAGGAACAACGGTGATGATTTGTGGCTCAGTCAATATAACTTCTATTGATTCTCTAGAGATGAAGGTTTTTTTTTTCCATGGTTGTACGAATTTATGGGTCACTAGGGACCCAACGAATCTTGGGCACCCAGATGGTGATCACAGAGCAGGAAATGGGGGGCCATATGTTTTCCTAGGATCAGGTGATGCATGAGTGCCTGGTGGCATAGTTGGAAAGTTGTGTGGTGGTGAGAGGCAGTGATTTTTCCTTTAGTTCCATTTTATGTGCTTTTATTTTTTAGAGGGTGATGTTTCTATGCCCTCGGGTGATTTTGGACCCACCTAGGATGAGAGATATGAGGTTAGTGATATGGTGATAGTTGTTTCCTTGTCAGGGTAGGGGTGGTGTGGGGAAGTAATTTATGTTGTTGTTTCAGTGGGTCTGGTGGTAGACCCCATAGGTGTTTTATGACTTCCTGTACCATGGGATTGATTTCAAGTTCCACCCAAACATGCACTTGTCGTCGGGTGAAGAGTGGGGTGACAGAGGTGAGTATGTCATACTTTCACATCTTTTCATGAGATTTGATTTTATATGATTATATTTCTTGAGTAATGATACACCTTTTGCATTGTGAATATGAAGATTTGGAACCTAGCACCCGAGAGGTGGATGGAAAGAAGGGCTTGGAGGATGAGCAAGATGCACAAGGGTGTGCTAGGAGGCATCATCAATATAATGATCCTGGGGTGGGTCCATCACATGCAGCGAGGTAGGTCCCTATATCAGTGTAGGGTAGAGTCGAGGAGGGGGCTCATGAACAAGAGATAGAGTATTGGTGACGATAGTTCGAGGTTGTGTTTGACAAGGTTCCTGAGGACTTGTGGCCATGGATTCAGGATGAGAGAGCCCTGGAGAAGTGCATTGGAGGGGACCTACATTGGAAGACCCTGATTTGATGGGTAGAAGTACCAGGGGATGTCATGACTGGGTGGATCCTTGCGAGAGATATGCCCCCTAGGGGGACTCCAGAGCTACTGGGGATGTACCCCAGTTAGGGTCACCCTAGATGATAGTGTGACATGTCACAGGTAGATCCTGATTTTGTATGATGTATATGAGTCTTATGAACTCCCATTTTGTATAAACTGAGATTTTGATTGAGAGGGTCTAGCCGTGGAGCTAAGGAATTTTTATTTTTGTATCAAACACATATTTGGTATCAATGATCTATATATGAGTAGACCATTGGGATATTTTATGCGTCTGATGTTTTGATGATATGATTTTTGTAATTGCTTTTATTTGATGATGGATGAATGTGATATGTATGTTTAATGCAATAAATTCCAATCTAGTACTTGATTTTCCATGTGATCTTCCATCTGATTGAGGTTTCTAAATATATGAGTAAATGTGATACAATCAAAATTTCATAATAAAATTTTTACTTAGAGGTAGTTGTGATAAAGACATGGATCACAAACAAGACACACATTGTTGAGATAGTGGACAATGATATGAGAATCTAAGAGAATGTTGAGGTGGTGAATATGAAGGTGACTAGATGGATGATGACAACATATTTTGATTGGTTATTGGTGGCAGGACCGAGGCATATGCCACTGGTATGGAGAAACACATGGTCGGGGGTGTAAATGGCCCAGGATTCTGAAGTGAGATTATAGGTCCAGCGGATGGCTCTGTCCACATACATGATGTGATAAGTGAATGGAGGATTCATCTGTCAAAAACAAGGACATTGGATCAAGCTCATATAGTGAGAGAGATAAATCCATAAAACAAAGGCTAAAAACAACTAGGAAAGAAAGAAAACCTAAGGTAAGGTGGTTGCGCTCAGGGGTAAAATTTCTTCAAGTATAACATTTTTGACCGAATCCTTGAGGGTATCCCCTTCAAGGTGAGCTAGAATGTAGGCTCCCTTAGTAAGGAAATGATGAATGACATAGGGTCCCCGCCAAAGGGACTCAAATTTTCTGTGGCCAAGAGTATCATCAGCGATATTGTAGGCCTGCACAAGTTTTCCTTCGATAAAAGATAGAAGGTTGACTTGACGGTCAAAGGTGGCTTTGGACCACTTCTTAGATTCTTCATTGTTTTGTAATGAGTCTAATCAATATTGATCGAGAGATTCGAGGGAAAAACAACCATTGCTCAAGAAACGGTGTGTTGGGAAGGAGCTCAATCGCAATGTGCATCGTTGGGATTTTCACACTTAATGGGGAGAATGGATTCGATGTTGTGGAACAAGTGAAAGGGGTGAAAATGGTATCCGTTTTGACAGTTTTCTGATATGCCCATAAGGATGAGAAAAGAGTCTGCTACCAGTTTGTCTTGTGTTTCTCAACTGTGCATTGAAGCATGGTTTTTTGAACTTTGTTGACTGCTTCTAGTTTCCCGTTAGAGTGTGGGTAATAGGATGAGGTGAATTCATGGATCAAGCCCAATTTGGCAGAGAGTTCTGAAAAGACTACATTTTCAAAGTTCTTATCGTGGTTAGATACTAGAAGTAGAGGAACCCCGAAGAGGGAGATGACATGGTTAAACAAGAAACATGTCATTGTGTTGGTCGTATTCTTAAATGTGGGAATGGCTTCGGCCCATTTGGTGAAGTAGTCAACAATGAATTCGATGTACTTGTGTCCATTGTTGGATGGAGGGTTACACATCATGAAATCAATGCCCCATTTATAGAAGGGTCCAGTTGTTATGACTATATCTAAGAGGGAAGGGGATGCTCAGGCCTTATGTGCATATAACTATTATTTTTGGCACTACTTAACTGTGTGGATGCAGTCATGAAACAACAAGGGCCAAAAATAACCCGTCGAAATGATCATTTGTGTAGTAGACATGATATATAAGTGATCGTTTCATGCACCATTGTGGCAATCATTGAGAATTGTCTCTGCCTCTTCAAGGGTGAGGCAGTGTCGATGGATAGTGTCAATGCCTCTACGATATAGAACATATCCTATGAAAAGGTAACGTGAGGCTTGGTGTCAGATATGATGATGGTCGTCTCTATAAAGGTGAGGACAAAATTTTTGAGATACGATATAGACCAAAATATCATCATACCATGGTTCTGCGGATGATATGAGGAATAAATTCTCATCATGGAAATCCTCATTGATTGAGGGGTCAGAGGAGTTAGATGGAAAGTCTATGAGGAGCTTGGCGAGGACAAGGGATTTTTTTTCTATTTGGGGTGGTGAACTATAGGTTGTATGCTTGAAGAATGATGATCCAATGAGAAAATTTGTCGTTGATCTAGAAGTGACTCAAGAGATAATGCAATGGGATGGAATCTGCGATGACTTTGGTAGTGAGAAGAAAGATGTAGTGGTGCAGGGTTTGAATGACAAGGATGACTGCTAGAGATATCTTCTCCTCATGGTTGTATTTGAACGGAAAACTTGAGAGGTTCTTGCTAATATACTCTATGACATGTTCACGTTGATCATCGTCAACCTGAATGAGGACTCTGGTGACAAAAACCTCGAAGGCAGGTAGGTAGAGTATGTAATCCCTATCACAGTCCAGGGGATTGATTAAGGGGGATTTTTTGAGTGCCTCTTTGAGTGAATCAAAGGCATCTTAGGCATGTTGGTCCCAGTGAAATAGAATGTCACATCATGGTAATCGTAATAATCCATGGGTGCGAATGGCATAGTGAGGGTCAAAACATCGCAGGAAATTGTCTTTTCCTTAGAGGCTTTACAATTGGCATAAATTCCTAGGAGGGGGTATTTCATTGATTGCCTAAAATTTAAGGGGGTCTATAGTAATTCCTTGTTAGGATATGATGAATCCCAACAGCTGGCCTGTAGTGATGCAAACGACACATTTAAGCAGTTTTATCCTAATGTTGTATCTTTGGTAGCATTCAAAATTGAACAATAGATCCTCTATGTGGTGGGAACATTTCTTAGAGCGAGTTGTTAGGTCGTCCAAGTAGGAAATAATGATGTGAGTGACTCGATCATGGAAGGCATATGTCATCACACGTTGGAAATTTTCCCCTATGTTTTTGAGTCTGAAAAGAATGACACGATAGGAAAAGGTGCCCCAAGGGGTTGTGAAGGAAGTTTTGTACTGATCCACATGGAGGATTTGGATTTGGTTATATCCAGAAAATCCATCCATGAGGGAAAGGACTTCATGATCGGCACAAGCATCGATGACTTGGTTGATGAAGGGAGTGGGGAAGTTGTATTTGGGACAATCTTGCTTGAGGTCACAAAATTATATGCAAACCCAAATGGTACCTTGTTTCTTATTGACAAGAACATGATTGGACACCTAGGATGTGTACGCAATGGGGTATATGAAGCCAATTGTACGTAGTTTTTCTATCTCAGCTTTGATCATCGTGGCTTTGAAAGGGTGAAGGGGGCGTTGCTTTTGGTGAATAGGGGCAACGTCAAGCCAAGTTTCAATACTATGTTCAACAATGGTTGGGTCTAACCCGGGCATTTTGGTGTATGACCAGGAAAACACATCCCAATATTCCTGAGAAAGGGCCTTGTATGATGAAATTTCTTCTGGGGAGCATGCATCCCCTACGGTGATTTCTTCCATGATATTATGTTTGACCGAGATGTCGATATTGATGGTGGGTGAAATATTTTCCATGTTACCTTCTTCAAACACGTCAGGTGTGGGTATTGAATTTTTGAACCAGTCTACATGGCCCGAGGGGATGAAATCCTTAGCTTCGATTGTACAGATAGGGGATCTTGTGGGCGATCGAAAAGAATTGTGAACCAAAAATAAGGATCAATGATGAAAGGAATCCCATGGGTAATATAGTGTGCATATAACCTATATAATGTCTTCATCATATTGAAAGGTGAGAGAGTACAAGGAGTTTGTAAAGGGTGAGATTGGGGTGTTGAGACTTATGGGGGTAATAGGTGAGGCATCTATGGACAGAGGTGGGGGAGAGGATTAGGTATCATCATTCAATTTTTAGGTGGATGGACCTACAAGGGAGGAATGAGGGTCTTCAGTAGATGTCATGAACCAAATATCCATATATGAATTGAATGTACAATGATATGGGGGAGGGGGAATCTTGTAAATTGGTGTTACATGAGAGTTTGGAGAGTTTGGTGGGAAGAATGCACATCATGGTGGAATAAATATGGTAAGTGGGGTTGAAGGATAGAGGTTTTATCATGGAGGGGGGATACCATAATTTCTAGGATGAGTGTGTACAACTTGGTCCATCTGGCTGTGTACGGGTGGTGTAATGGGTGAGATGGAAGCCCTCCATCGTGTTCATCCCTAAATGATGAGCATGCATAGATATGTGTAATGATCCATATGGTAACATAATTCACAAGGGAATCAAATGCGCTCGTTTACTGACATACAAATATAGTGAATGTCAGTAATGGTTGATACAAAGGAGATGGGTTGGGAGGACATGGGTAATGTGGTTTGGCATACTACTGCTAGGGTGCCCCTAAATTGAGGGACGGTCAGGAAATGGTGTGTGTAATTGCCTTCATGAGAGAATATCGATCAACTGTGCTTAGTTCTCCAACTAGGGGGTTTGGAGTAAGAAGGCTTCGGGGAGGCTGGTGGATCTACTAGCGTGGGTAGTAGCGACGCACTTATGGGTTTTGGAATGAGATTCTGCAACTTGGGTAAAGTGGGACAAATATTGGTAGGATGTCTAATGGCATTGCACAATCTGCATGGGGGTGTTATGCATGGTGTTTAGTTCTAAATGATGATGTCAACCAGAGTTCATTTAATGTCAACCCAGGAAGGTAAACTTAGAAGTGCCACCTATAGGTATAGAAAGATTTCTAATTTGTCCGAGATCTTTGGTTCTTTTACAAGAACATATTCAACAAGATCTCTTCATACAACTAAACAAACCTAGATCTAACATTCATCGAGATCATAAGGTTTTCTTACAAGAACACTTGAATTTTAGGATCTCCTCCAATATTAGAACATCTAATAAAAACTTTGAAAGTTGAAATGAAACAAATTCAAATCTAATAATTGTATGAGGTCTTACGGTTCTCTTACAGGAACACATTCAAATAAGACTCTTCCAATATTAGAACATTTAACAAGACTTTAAAAACTAAAATCAAACAAAAACATAAATTAAGCTATACCTAAAATAAGCAAATCAGCATGCAAGTGAGGCCATGGGGGCCCTCCATAACTCCACAAGAACACCACTTCAAAGGAGACTCAGATGTAGAAGCAAAATCGAAGTATGATTCTTTATTTCAAAATGTCCATTACAAACCAAATCTAAGATTACAAGATTCAAGTTACAAATGGAGGAGATTGTACTCCTATTTATACAATGGGATGAGTAAGAAACTCATAAATGTGATCCACTAATCTCTCTTTAGTTCCATACATTTCTCAACCATCTAGACACATAACCCTATCCTCCATGATATTCTCCATGAGGTCCATGATCTTCTCAATGATCTCCTCAAATTCGAATTTTAACATATAGTGCCACATAAAGGTGTCTTGGAAGATTCTTTTGTACCTACACATGTCAAAAAACTCATTCTAATTGTTAGGTATAAGTATAAGCACAGTATTTTCTAAAGTTTAACCACAAATCCACTTTAAAATGTTAAGAATTGATAAACTTTGGAAAAGCATAGTTATAACCCAATGATGAGGTAAATGTAATGATGTGGAGGTGATATG